>JAODUK010013870.1:0-28112 GCA_027564635.1 Typhlichthys eigenmanni | reverse complement strand
GAGAGAGAGAGAGAGAGAGAGAGAGAGAGAGAGAGAGAGAGAGAGAGAGAGAGAGAGAGAGAGAGAGATAGAAAGGGAGACGCCTCAAGTGCTGTAAGCAGTGACACAGCGCCCCACAGTGGACGGTTCTGCAACGGTTAAACACCATGGGCAGCATAAACGTATGCAGAAACAGGACACACGCAGGATGATAAGCATTAGCCTACAGTATATTTACAGCCCCGGGAGCCACATCGCATTATGGCGAAAAGTAAACGCACAGGTTTTCGGCCCCTGAGATCGATTTTCTCTAGCCTGTGACGTTTTTTTCACATCATATGATATTATTAAAATGTGCTGTAGGTGTTCTCGCTTGCTCTCTGCTCCTGAACTAAAGCTGAAATGCTGTTTAAGGGAATGACATGTTTGTGTTGCATAAGGGAAAAGGGAATAACGTGTGAGTGTTTTGTAAAATGCTGAGGATCGGGTCACGCCAGCCTAAAGGAGCGAGGAAAGTTAAACAACACTCCATCTCCACTCAGATGGGGGAGGTGTGTGGAGGGGGGCGGGGGGGCTTCATGTCATGAAGTTTTCAGCTCAAGTCCCAAGTTCATGGTGCTGTTCTTCGGCTGCTGTTGGGGTGAATCATTTCATGAGGCATGATATTCACACACTGGAGTCAAATGTGTTGGGCAGCAGCAGTGGACACTTACCAGGATATAAGAGATGTCATATGACCAGACTAAAACGTGACACAACACAAATGTGAAGGTGTGTAATTATAGTTTGCTGTAATATTTCCCCCCCCCAAAAAAAAAGCTGCTGTTTTGTTCACTGATGATTGATGTTGCATATATGGCATTATTCTGAACTAAACATAAATAATTGCAGCTATTATACAACATTTAGTTAATAAGATCTATTACAATTGCTAACACTGTTTTTCACTACAAGGAGTTCTGGATTTCAATCAAGATGACACTATACTATTGGAATTTACACATCTCATTGGCATAAGAGACAACTGGCCAAAAACTGGTCAGCATGGTCAATAACTTTAAATTACCAAGCAGAACCACTAATAATGTGTTATCGGCTGATACGTGGCTTATTCAGTCACTATGCATGAGCTGCAATGGTACAGTAGCCTATTATTTAAAGATACCCAGCTATGAGGTTGGAAAACTTTTCTGTAGAATCATCTGTTTCCTGCAAACCACCTAGGGTGTTGTCTGTTGTGATTGTGTTAGCAATTGCCAGTAATCTTGGATATGCTGAAACATGTTGGATGTTGTTTAACCATTAAGGCCTTTTTCCTCACGCAATTGGTGTTATCGTGAAAAAGTACTGGTCAGTAATGCATATTACATTATATATTCTATCTACCTGAGAAAGAGTTTGCATATCCAGTTTGAAAATACAGCTCTTGGTGGTGTGTGCATTCATGCATAATAGAATATTATAATTAGTAAAAGTCTGCGTTTTGCCTCCAGTCGAAATGACACAAATCTCAGCATTTTGACGGAATGTGAATTTGACATGGTTGGACTACAAAAACGCATACACACGCACGCACACGCACACACGCACGCACACACACACACACAGAGAGAGAGAAACACATTGTGGTTGTCTTTTACGCAAATGAAGTCCTGGAGAGCCATGAGGTCCCTCCATGATGACTGTCAGGAACACAGCGGGCCTGGCCTATAAGGCTGGCAGCAGACACATATCTGTACTGGCTGAGGCTGAGTTCGTAATGAATACCACTTCAGGCTCCGATCTTGACACGTTTTGTTTTGGAACGCGCACTGTCAGCTTCTCCGGAGAGGTCATTATGAATGCAAATCCCAGTCGCTGCAGCGTTTTACGACACCTGTTCTTGTTTTCCACGGCGGCCGGTGGCATGAGGTCCCTTCGGCGCTTCGCAAATTCGCCAGCAGACGAGAGGGGGGCGGACAGGTAGACCTGCTCAGCTGTCGCCGTGTGCCTCATCTATGCTCTCTCCCCTCGATCACGGCGCTGCCATTTGTAGCCCACCCTCATCTGTCACTTTCATTGCCCCATCCCTCTCTCTCTTTCTTCCCCTAGCGTCGTTGGTGTCAAGCGAGGACATTCCACGGCGGCCTTATTTGACAGTCATGTCTCGGGTTTCCGTCATAGCCTAGCACCAGTGAGTCGTGATGGGTCTAAGGATTTGTGTGAACTGGGTCAAGGAGATTCGTCATTGCCTCGCGGTCTCCCATGGTTCCATGTGGAACAGCAGGTACAAATAATGTGAAACAAAAATGTTGTAGGATCCACACAATGGTGCAACAATATAAAAATAATATTAGTATGTTCTGCTACGATACCTATAGGCTATAATGTAATGGTACAAAATGCCTCTGATGACGTTCACCTCAGTTGTTTGCTGTTGAAAGACTGAAAAGAAAAAGAAATCCCTAAATAATGCAGAACTATGAAACAGTCAGTAGGCCTACATAACACAAATTAAGAATTTAGGCCAAAATAATGCAGAGTTGTTCAGTATGGGTCTCGAGGCGTGTACAACTGTTCTAGTTTCAGCGACAATAAACGCGTTATTATAATGGATAGAGTGACACCCAGTTTCTTAAGGCATAGAACGCAGGACGCCTTGGGCCTGCAGATGCCTAACATGCACGGACTTGCGGGTGGATTGCAGGGACTGTCAAAACGGGGAGAAGTCTTGAGCAGAAAACTAAATATTAGATCTTCTTTGACAATGTGAGCTTACACTTCACCACAGGGAAGAGGGGAAAAGAAATGTAAGTTTTAACTCTATTGCGGTTTAGACTTTAGTATTCTAGCATTGTTGAACATTTTGAATGTTACTTTCCATCTCGTTTTGCCCCAAGTGTTATTTTCCCCTGAGTGATTTGTTGTAATGCAGTTTCCAAAGTGAAAATGCTATATTGAAGTATGTGTGTGTCAATACTGTGGAGGCACTGTCTACAGCAAGCTTGTGTGCTTGTGGTCGGCCTGTGGCGTCTCCATTGTTTCCTGAAGAGATGAGGAAAAATAAGTAAAAATGTGCATGCTAAAACATGGCTATAGGAATGTATCGCCTTCTTACATCGTTTGGTTCCTAGCTTTGTCAGTACATCTTTTAACTTAAACTATTTCACTTACCAGTTACATACTGTGATATTACTTTAGGAAGCAGTGGGCATTGCAGCTCAATTTAATCAGCATTGTTTCAGCATTTTTTTAAGGTGAACACACCACATTTTAGAGTTTACGGTATGTTTTATTAAAGTAACAACAAGCATAATATTCATGTATTCAACCCAATGGGCACAATTCTATCTACTGAATAAGACCACCGTGATGAGAACTGGAACACTTGACAACCATAGAATGAACATTGAATTCATGTTCATGGTTTGGGTGAAAGAAAAGCAGATTTATAGTTTTTTATTTTGTAAAATAGAGCCACTGCAAACATGTTGCCTATAAAGAATATTACATCTGATTAAGACATGATACAGTACATTGTAAAATGTTTAGGCTATATCATGATCTTTTGGACAGGGTCTTCTTTTAGTCATGATGCAACGTTCAGATATGATATTTACGTTTTTAGTAGCCCAGCACTAATGACGTAGCTCACATCCCTGATTTATATATCATATGTCAGTGACCACAGCACACAACTTGTACTTGTGCTAGGCTCCCACCAGGGCCAGTCAACATGTAATACTCTTGCTTTGTAGGGCTCCTGTTGTTGACGTCACGACATGGGGAGAGTCTCTCGATCGTCTCCTGGAGTCTAAAAGTATATACGACGTAAAGTATTTACACCCTCTCTGCCTCGTCTGGAAGACTCCTCTCTTTCTCTACTGGCCTGCATTTTTTTTCTCTCTCTTTTATCTAAGCACTGCACCCTCAACGTAATCTCAGATGGCCTCCAGGGCAATAGCGTCGCTCTCTCCATATGAGGACAGAGCCCATTTTATTATCCATCCAAGTTCATCAAATCCATTTGGAGATATATTTAAGAGGCGGGAGATGGAGAGCGAGATAGGGGCTCTAATCTGACCCGCCAGCTTCATCTCCTTTTACGTCGGGGCAGCCTTCACTGATGGCTTTTCACCTGACCATCTCAGACCTCTATTTGGAAATGAGTAAAAGGGCAGATGAATTCTTGCGTTCTCTTTTCACCCCAACCTCTCTCTGTCTGTCTCTGCTCTCCATCATTCCCCATTTCTTTCCCTTCTCCTTATACTTTCCTTGCCTCCTGTATTCGTTGAAATAGATTCTGCCGATCTATAACAGACTGGCCATTTATCTCCCGTTTCATTGCGAGCTCCGAGATGACAATTACAGATGAAGGATGACGTTTGTCCCACTGCCCCAGAGCTCAGTTTTTCATCAGATGAAATAGAACAGCAAGTATGACAAGCAGATAAACAGTCGTCAGAACATAAACAGGAGGTGTTCGCAATTCGCATACCTTCTGATGCTGCGTATTTTGAACGCAGCCGCTCTTGCATGATCTGGGACAGGGATGAGTTTGTAAGAGTGAGGGAGTGAGAGAGAGATATGCGAGAACAACCTGGACATATTTTGTATTCTGCCAATTATTGTCAACTCGCCAGCTGTGATTTATGTAAAGCAATTTGTGTGAATAACTTAGAGGCTTGCAGTAAGCAATTTGTTTATACTCCCCGAAGACTTGCCAAAGTATTTCACACCTGCGTTAGCATCAGGGTTCCATGAATATACCCAAGAAATAGGATACGCTCTAAAATCCTATATAGTTAGTTGTTGTATGTTTGACACACAGTATACTATCTCTGTCAATACATATTTTGCACATCTGACTAGCAAGGATTATTTGTTTTATCGTCATAGTATAGCCTGTCTAGTGTAATTTTAATTGCCAATATAGCTACAGTAGGTTATGTGAAGGTATTTCTATATAATATTGTACATTATATTAAAAGGCTAACTTTCTAATGTAAATCACCCAAAATGTGAACATTTGAAAAATGACCTCTTTATATGCTGTTCGCCAGAGTGAGAACTTTAGTATAAATGCAAATGACTTGCAGTAAACTAATATGCAACATATATGGTGTACAGAACTGACCAGTCTATTCACCATTACTGTTTTTGTGCAGTAGGCCAGCTTGTATTTGAAGACTTCTTAAGGACAGAATACAGTGAGGAGAACCTCTTGTTTTGGCTGGCCTGTGAGGAATATAAGAAAGCAACCAACAAATCAGATATGATCATGGCTGCCAAAAGGATCTATTTGGAGTTTGTCCAGGTGAACTCCCCAAGACAGGTATGACCATATTGAGATGTGAGTTCAGTGTCAGACCTGAGTGACCTGTTGAAGTGCAAGTCTTCATCAATCCTCAGTACTTTCACTCTATTTTGTGAACACTTGTTTATTGATGTTTATTCTTTATTAAGCATTATTGGCCTCTCTTGTACCTTTCTTGCACTGTAATGTCAATGTATTTGTAACAGGTGAATTTCACCCATTATTGTGGTTGGAATATAGACTCAGCAGTCTTAATATAACATCCATTATGAATGCCCAAACTATGTTGGCCCTCAGGGAAAACGCAGTGTAGCCGCAGTTGCAGATCGAAACTATCAATTCAACAAGCACATTTCATCACACGTCGGACATTTGCTGTTAACTGTTGCTGGCGTATTGTGGCTAGGGGGACTCTGCTAGTTTGTTTAAATGAAGCCTGCTACTTTAAAATTGCTTTTTCTGAACCCACTCTGCCCTCTAAATGTATTGTCGTTAGTGTCAATAATCTTTTTTTTTTTTTTTTTTTTTCGGATTCACAAATTCATATTATTCAAGGTACAAATGCGTTTTTTTTTCTTCTTCAAATGCAGATAAACATCGACTGCATGACCAGAAATGACATCAGTGAAAATATCACTCATCCAGGTGTGGATATATTCGACAGGACACAGAAACTTATTTACAGTCTGATGGAAAATGACTGCTACCCCAGATTTTTGAAATCTGAAATTTACCAGGATCTTATACCAAAATCCAAACAACATTGATGTGTCACCTATTTTTTTTTAAGATTTGTCAGTGAATGCAAAACCAATGAGACACAGCTCTTGTTATTATGCAAACCGTAAGATGTACAATGTATTATTTTCAATATGATTATAAAAGCTGCTATTCTCTACCTTTATTTTTTTCCAAGCTTGTCAAAACATATTGAGAATGCTACTATCAGTCATGTTCCCTACTTATCAAGCATTTAATAACTGTAGAGAGCGAGTGGCACTATACAGGTCCCACCACTGTGGCCTCAGTTGTGTCATCGTTGCAATTGATGGGCGCCACATCAGCGTGCAGAGGAAAGATAACAACATGACACTACATCAACAGAACGTCATTCTGTACTCCAGATAAGAATGGTGGATTCACTGCTATTTCTACTGGACCACCAGGCAGGATGAGGTTGAGGTTCTCCCAACTTCAACAACATGTAAAGCTTGATGGGAGACTGTGTGAATTGGACAGGTCTTCCCATTTATCATCACTCCAAGCGTGACAATGGAGCTCTGACTGAACAAGACCTCCCCAAGTTCAGCTGTGGGAGGCTGGTTGAGATAGCCCTCAGAAGGATTAGGTGCCAAGTGGAGGAGGTGTCTTTGAGATTTGCACTCACCTTTATGGTGAGGTGATGATCAACAGTGGCAGCATCATGTATACACAATATGGGCCATGCTTTCTGAAATTGTATTGTGCTCACCTGTTACATATGTGTGTACACACATACAGTTTATGTATATAAAACATTAATATTAAGATGAATACACCACAGCTAAATATCTCATCTAAATTAAATATGGATTAATCTGATGATTTTTATCTCAATATTTTAGTCAATTCTTACCGTTTTACAATTGAATTCATAGCCCATTCATAGTGTTTATGAACCATGTCTACCCAAACAATAATTTATTATCAAAAGAATGTGCACAATGTCAAACTAAGGATATACAAAACATTCAAATGGAATAGTAAAAATAGGCATACTGAAAATGTTACTTTCCCCTTCAAATATTACAAACCTCTTCAAATGGCACAAATTACAGCTTGTCCAACAACTTGGTCATCAGAGCCTCAAAGCCCTGCTGAGCAGACTTCAGTTGCCCTAGAGTTTCCTTGTGTCGCCGCTGCTTCTGACTGTCGCAGGAATCGCATCAACTCGTCATCCACCCTTGTACGTTTACGAGGCGACGGCGGCGTCTGTTGTGCTGTTGGAGGCGGTGTTGTTGATGGGATGGATGCAGTGTCAGTTAATAATGCTGTGAAACAGCTCATATGTTCTAGCCCCTCAGGTATGCACACCTGTAGCCCCTCTGCTGTCGACACGACAACAACAGGGAAAACCACATCATGTTGCTCTCCCAGAAGGTCATCCATCTCTGAATAAAACTGGAAGCGTGTGGTTCCCTTCGCTGTAGTTTTAGAATTCTGTCACTTTTTTGTATGTGTAACCCCTCAATATCGTCACCAACCAGCAATGACTGCACTGCTCCAGTTACATTAGCCAACTCATATATACATTTAGACAAACTTCAAATAACAACAATGACCCTGTTACATATGCATCAGCAATAGTATTCCATTTCCTGGCCACCTTATCAGGGCCAGGAAATGGCTGCTCAACTTTTCAGCTGAGTCTTTCCCCAGCTGCTTTTTATTGGCCATGGCAGATTTAAGCCCGTTTGTTGGTCTTTCAATGTTCTTAGGAGGCCTTCGACTTCAGTCTGGATGTGCTGCTGCATCAGGTCAATCAAAAGCCGTGTTTGGCGAAGCCCTTGTTTGGATGGTGATGAGCAGGTGGGGGCATCAGTGTTCCCTTGGCAGCTGTCTAAAACATACAAACGTTAGGGGGGTGAGAATACACATTATTAAACTGGATGTATATGGCATTCTGCCACTAGATGTCACAATCAGTATCTCAGACCAAAACTAATGCTTTGTTGGCCGCAGTAATAAGTTTAAAATATCTTATAGAGCACCTTTAAATATAACATTTTTATTATTACTTTATTATTATCTAATATAATTATAATATAAATAATAATATTATTATCAGTGAAAGAGTTGACTTGACATCGCTATAGCTTATAAGTTGCCATGAAGGGAGGCGGCGCTGCTAAAGTTATTTATTTGCTTCTAACTTGGAAGGAAGAAGGAGCTATCTGGAAAGCTGTAAAATACATATGAGGGGCAGATATATTAACAGTAGGTGTTTGAAAGCCCACTTTGTTATATAATAAGTTAATTAAATGATTTGTCATGCATTATGAGTCTGCTTTGATAAATGTTTGTGACACCACCTGAGCTGCCGTCTGTCGAGGTGGATACTAATGGTAATAAAAGCAGCGTTTCTCAGTAGATGCTGCTCGTTTATTGATGTGCCTGGGATTGTCACAAGTGTCCTGTGTCCGGGTCCCGACAAATAGGCTCATCTATAGAATGGCCATAAAATCATTCTAACCGCTCAAACATGATTTGGATATAATTTAAATAATCAATATAAATTCTAAGAATAAATTGACCTGTAATGTTAGGATATGTATAATAAACATCAGGACATTACATTTCAACTATATTGAATATGAAAACATTTGTTAGAACTCAATGAATGTTATTATATACTTATAACTTCATTTTATTTTAACAAACTATGGTGAAAGCAAAGATGTAGACTATGAAAACGCAATATAGTCACTACCTGAAGGCAAAGCCATCTGGCAGTGATGGCTTTGTCACAGCACACCAGTCCTGGATATTACAAAAAAATGAAGTTTGAGATCGACGTGAAAAAAAAAGGCAATATAAGTAAACCATCCCTCAAAACGTGAGAATAGTTATTTGATTGAAAAACTCAGACACAAGCATACATATTTAGATACTATCCCATTGCCACGAAACAGCTCCATTCTCTGAATTAATGTACTCACTCAGGACCTCTCTGGTCATTTTAGCCTGCTGAGTTGAATTGGTAGACCGAGGCAGAACAGCCTGCCGCAAAGAATCCTGACTCCAAGTACCTGGGCTGTTTGTTGCATCTGGTCCATCATACACAACACTCTATTCCTCACGGAGGAAGTTGTGCTTGGCACAGCAGGCGAGGACCATATTTTCCACCACATCTGCTCTTTGGTTGATTGGTGACATTATTACACGCCACCTGTTGGTCAGTATGTCAAAGTATTTTTGGCCACCATGCGTGATCTTGACAGTCTGTGATTGTAGATCAGGGCTATTCAACTCCGGTCCTGGAGGGCCGCACCTTGCATGTTTTAGATCTCTCCCTGCTCCAACACGTCTGATTCAAGGTCGTTAGAAGCCTGATAACGACCTGTTGATTTGAATCAGGTGAGGGAATTGCCACTTCTTCTGGAATCCATCAGCAACATCCAGCCATTCAGATGAGGTGTTTGGGCACTACATAAAAGTATCATTAGTAATGTTTTTTTAACAGGATACTTTTACGTCTCACCTGGAGGAATATAGACTTGAAAATGAAGAGGACAACAGCTATAAAGATGATGCCAGCAAAGACTCTGTGACTGCAGGGAGGGGGAGGAGGAACCAACTTAAAACACCCCCACTCAATAGGCACAAGAGAAAGTCCCCGGACACCCAAGCTCAGGAGAGTTATGGAATTGTTGGAGTCTGTTAATAATACTCTGCTTACACTGGCTGAGAATGCAGTTGTGAAACCTGACAACATAACGGCATATTTAGAGCATGAACATAGAGCCATTCAGACCCATGTTATTTGCGATATGTGCAAGGTCAAATAGTTCAGCTCATCTACAACGTCTCTAGTCCTCACAATCATGTTTCCCAATTCCCAGTACAACCCACGTTTTATATTCCTGTTGCAATAGAATCTTGTGACAATATGGCTGTGATTAATATAATTGGTTTTATTAATGGTACTTTGTTTATTAAACATTAGTATATCCTAATTGAATCGTGTGTTTTTGCATGATTTACATATGTAATTTTGATTACACAGTGACTGTAAGCTGTAAAATCATTTGTAATTAATATTGCATACCTTGAGACATTTTTCACAGGAGAACTTGATAGATGGCCACAGAGGTTTCAGGAACAAATGTGCAAATTGTTGAGTAACCAATCCTAAATTGGTAAGAGAGGCTCAGGAAGGTTTCACCTGTAAGACAATTAGGCATGGAACGATATGAAAAATGTATATAATGATTATCCTTACCAAAATAATTGCGATAAACACAATGGGCAAGCCGAGCCTTCAGCCAGTGGTGATTGACTAGAAAGATGCAGGCTAATAAATAAGTTAGTATTTATCAATACAATTTGACGATACAAGTGAGCTAGACAGCTTTTGTCAAGTCACTTGTGAAAATATTAATATTTATGATTATAACGATAATGGACATTCACCACAATACGATTATCGACAGTATTTGTACCGCGTTAAATTATAATATCATATTGTCCCATCCCTAAAGACAATATAAGGTTACTAACTATCTAAAGTATGATAATATATATGTTAAAAACTTTAATTATTTGGGAATTTTAGCACCTCATCTGTTGCCAAGAATCTTAAAGTCACCATGACATGTTCACCAGGAGAAATACAATCTCTGAAGTTGATGTTTCTTCTGACAATTAGTGGAGTAATACTATGGTCAGTGAAGGCTTGAAAGCTTCAGGTGCAAAACAGGCAAAGTTTGCAAAAGCTGCGGTATCTTCAGATCTTAACTCTAGATAAATTAGTATATGCCCTGTGTGTGTTCTTACTATGATTGTCGTTATAACATTTAATCAGTTTGGTCCTTTACTGCCCCCACTTGGCCGTTCTGTATATAACATAGGTCACATGACACAGGACCAGCTACTTTAGAACTTAACTTAACTAGAATAACTGTAATTTCAGTAAGTCCCCAGGTACTTAACAGAACAGTCATTTGTCTTCATTAGGCTTATCGTCATCCCTGCCATGTTAACCCAAAAGCAGCTTTACTTGTAAGTATCTTATATATTATAGGTAATTTATATTTAAAGGTAATATGCTGTTTATAATATGCTATTTCTCAAGATTACATACTCTACCTAGATAACAGCATTATGCTGTATTTTGTACACATCCTACAGCTTTCACATACTGTTGACACACAAAGCAGCCATGTTGCATGTGACTCTGTGACTTTCTAAGTTGGACTTCTTGGAAATTTTGGGATCGATCCGCCCACCCCTACTTTATGCGTGGACCATGCAGACCATAATGGCCCAGCGTAACATTCACGGATTTCAATATCCTTCTTATGTTTAATCGCGGTTGTAAAACCATCAAATAAGTGCATTACCGCCACCGATTGGACTGGGGTGTATGGAACAGAAAATAAAATAGCCTAAAATAAAAACCAGTTTCTTTTAATAGAAACTTAATAAAGTCACCATCTTGCCTGCTGTTTTCTCTGGGAGACCTGCCAATAAAAAGTAGGCCTAATTGTGTTTTATATTCCCTATTGACTGAAAACTGGGATTTCTGTAGTAGCCTCCAACTGCTGATTGGTTAATGTGTGCATTTATCATTTATGTGCTTGCCTATTTTATATAGTGTATGGTACACTAATAATTAATATATATATATGTCCTAAATTATGATCTGTCAGATTGTATACTCACAGATAGGCCTGACAGATCATGAACAATCAAGAGGTCAGTTTTAACACAATCTTTTATTTATAAATTCCTCTCATTATCTAAGTGTGTGTTCTTGAGTTCATTGTTATTCATCCCTGTCATGTTTGTGGAATGTTGTTAGCTATGCTAAAAGGATTAGATATCAACTGCACATTAGAGCTAATACAATGTCAGCCTCCTCCATGGTTATTTTGTAGCCTATTGTTTCTCTAGTCAATTCAGTTACCACTGCTGTGTTAAAGCATCTTCTGCCATGCTCTCTGTGATAATGGGTCGATTTTCATGCACTGCCCTCATGGGAATGCCGTTTTACCGCAGCCATAGCTTATCAGCACTGCCTATTGTGAGTGTATTTGCTAGCTGTTAGTGAATACTTCCTTCAACATTGTTGAACTGTATGGATTTTCTTTTGTCTCTGCAATACAAACTTTGTCTAAGTAATACTAAACTTTCTGTAATCAAAATTATTGCTTTTATGTCTATGTTGATTTTATGCGTGTGGTATGAATACGTTTGCATGTAAAGCATATGACATGACATTATGGTGGCAGGTGGAATTATTGCAAATGACAAATATCAATGACAGTATCTCTCCATACAGTATCTCTCAATCTTGCTTGCTTTATGAAGAAGGAGCCATGTTCGCATGTTTTAGGCTTTTGTAGTTTAGGTGGGTGTGCTGGGTGTGCGTGTGTGTGTGTGTGTGTGTGTGTGTGCACGTGTGTGGCCGCAAATACAGTAATTTGTTTTGGTCTGAGATGCAGGTGCTTTAGTATGGCAAGCTAGTGGCATAAAGTCATATAGAGCTGATACACTTTAAAATACATATAGATCTGGCCCAACATCTCAAAATCAAGGCCAAAGAGAAAGGCCATGGTTGATATTTAGTAGTGGTTACATTTCCCACTGATGGTGGAGACAGTAACCACAGATTGTTTACAACAATATTTATATACGGCTTCAGCTCCATAGTCTCAGGATTAGCCAGCAGCCCAGCACTGAAGGTGGCTAAGATAGCTCCTGGAAAAGCCCTGTTGAGAAAGTAAAATGGAAGGCTCCTTGGTAAGGTGTCACTAAAGGTGTGAGATTGCAGCCCTAAAGACAAAGAACATTAGTGACAGATACACGCAGATTTAGCTCAGTAGGACATTGTCTTCTCGGCAGAATGGAGGTGTATGTGTGTGTGGGGAGGGGGTACTGCCTGCTTCACAGCCGAGGGATGTCTTGACTTTTCATCGCTTAGCCATGGCACCAACTCCAACATGCTGCTGCCATGGCAGAATTAAGTAGTCATTTCCATTCAATTACAGGGGAATTCAGGGTGATTTATGAAGCCTGGAACTTGTTTTTCTGTCATTTCTGTCACTATGGCGATTGTTTCTGATCAGAATTCAATGAAACCATTCCGTTCCTGAGTTTGAGTGGTTTCTGGTGATGGTTATATCATAAACAAAAATAATCCTGTGTGGTAGTTATAGGTCTTTCAAATAATTCATGTTCCCATTATCAGTTTGTGGTGCTAAACTCAAAATTAGACATTGAATTCCATTATTAATTACTCAAAAAACGTAAGAAGGTAAAACACAGATATGGAGCAAGGGAGATCATTCTCAGTTTTACTACTGTAGATCATTTTCCATGTTAAGCAAAACATGATACTTCATCACAACAGTGCATTCTCTTGGTTTCAATGAGGAATTGAAACATATTTTGCTTCAATAACTGGTGATGCTTGCAGTTTTGTCAGTCCTACAAATCCTGTATGCAGCACATTAATATCTCATGGAATAGCTCCTGGGTTCATTGGATGGTACATTAATAAATGCATGATATTAATACAAATATTCTATATAACGTTGCCTTGCATTATATTTCACTTGGGCAATAGTGAAATTACATTTCGAATGTGGACATTGAAATAAATGACAGAATATCAGTATAGTGGACCATATAGAAAATAAGCAACCTATTTTGGACATAGCTTGTGTCTTCTACACATATTAAATCACACTAGTACACTGTAGTGGACTGTCAAGTCTGGTGGTTTTCTAACCACACAACGAAATAGAGTAATGAGCGCTCCCGTTGATCCATGCATACACAGCAGTTGAGCTTTGAATTGATCGCTAATTGCCTAATTCCTGTCTGCGTTGTCAGAATGATCTGATCATTAAAGTGACAGTGTGCACCACAGAACAAACTCAGTACATGCTCAGCACTGAGACCAAGTCTGGCAGGTCCTGCTTGCCGGACCAGCGTTATCTGATTGCATTTCCTGCCTCTGATTGGACGGCATCTTGGGTTTAATACCCCAGAGAGATGGAAGGATGAGGATCTATGGGAGGGAATGAGCACAAGGAGGGCCGTGCAAAGCTGGAGAGCTGGAAGCTTGGCTGAACGAAATAGGAGACGTAAACAGGGGGAGCTGGTAATAAGGAAAAATGTCAGGCGATGGTGGAAGATGGAAAAGAGGGAAACAAGAAAAAGAACGAGGGAAGAGTGGCGGCGAGATGGGTGAGATGCGTGAAAGCAAGATAAAAGAAGCAGGAAATTATGGTGAGAACAAACTGGAATGATAGAAGGGGATTTCGCAAAAAGGACAGATAGATGTCTCAGGAAAGGAGAAGTTGGTGCTTTGAGTGTTTTGGGGGTAGTGTCGGAATCTTCCAGAGCCAGCATGACCCCAGAAGGTAGTGTGCTTTGAGATAATGCCCCAGAATTTTGGTTCTGGAAGAACAGCAGTAGAAATGGCGGGTTGGCGGGTATGTCTGGGAGGGGTAGGTGGTAGATAAGATGTCTGCCGACTGTAGCGCTGACTAACAAAATTAATCCACCCCTTCCCCCCTCCTACTGGGTAGTAGGAGAAAACTTTACACTGTCTCACACAGAGGCTCCTGAAGATTAGCTCCTGCGGCGGACTTCTCGCCATCTAATACCTGGCTTTAAAGCTTTAGAAAAGGTGTTTATATATTTATTTTAGTCTTTCGTTCCTTACTATCTGACAATCTGAGGATGCAACAGTGTCTCTCTCTCTCTGTGTGTGAGCCTGCAACAGCAGGAAGGATAAAAGGGGGGAAAAACAGATTTGAGACCCCAGTGGTCTTGTGATATGTTGCTGTACTAACAACAATACTGTCAGTTAATCCACTGATAATACTTAACAGCCCTGTTTAAGGAACACAAATAAGCTTTCTTTTGGGAACGAGCCAGGCCTGGACAGCACGCCAGTCTAGGTTAGGAATAGCACACGGCCATGTTCACTCAGATACAGTTAGTCTGATTTGTCTCTGGTGGCAGTGACGGAGGTAACCATTTAAACTTGAGATGTCCCACATTCTTGCCAATATAAATGTGCACACATATGGCCACTAGATGGCGGCATCAGCTATGCTTACTTACACGTAAAGAAGCAAGTAGGGCTATTCAGGGATATTCCATTACAAATTCAAGTGGGCCAGATTTTAACAAGAGAAACTGTTAGGTGGGCCACATATTTTTGGCAGTTATTTACGTGAGCGTCCATGAGAGGCGAGACGTCGAGAGCATCCACCCTGCAGCTTGGTTAATGTCCTATGTGTCAAGTCAATGGTGAAGGTTTTCTATAGAATTATAGGATGCTGCTAATTCCAAGTCTCACATGGGCTTTTGCACAACAAAATAACAGCCACACCTACATGCGTCCAGTTTGCAAGGCGGTGTTCTACAACTGAATTTGTTAGACAAAGTAAAGACAACAAACATTGGGTAGACTTATTGGCACTAATTCCCAGGTATTCTTACCGGTATGGTTTCAAATGTGACTAGTACCATACCAAACCATTGTCCTCACTAACAGGAGCTATGTGAGCTATGTGCACAAATCTCACATAGACTAATTTCATCACGTTGATTATTAGGTCTGGACTACTACATTACATTTACACAGGCTATGTAATGATGTATTGGCTGTAGAACAGTTATTAATAACGAATTTACAGTAATATATTGACTTGATTCGTATAGTGGTAAAACAATATATTGAACTAATGTATAGTCAAGGGTGCAATCCCCTCATGGGCCACATGGGGGCAGTTGGTGGGCTGCCTTTGGCCCGCGGGCCACCAATTGAATAGGCCTGAAGTCGGCCAATATGTGCTATGGATAGGGAGATCATTTACATATAAATCTAAGATACATATATATTTGACAATCGTATCACTGAAGTCAGAAGTCACATTTTCTTCTGTCTCGATAGTTATATCAGGCATTTATTAACACATACAATGGAAAACACGGCCTGTGTAAATTCTTAAATATACTGACTGGCTGTGTTGGTTGCACTTCACTTTGGCTTGTTGACCACACGATAGGAACTTGTCAGTCGGACTTCTTCTGCATGGCCCTTAACCATACACTGTCTCCCACTGGTAGAAGCTGTTTCACTTCCACACAGCTTTCCAGTGATGACAAGCTTGCAACACCTGAAACTTGCAAAGCTGTCTTTGAACTATGGTGATCAGTGTTGGGCAAGTCACTCAGGAAGTGAAATAAGTTACCATTTACTTATTACTCCTTCAAAACGTAATAATATGACTTTACTTAATACTGGGTATTAAATGTAATTAGTTACATTACTAGTTACATTACTTTCACAATCACCACCCTGCCTCGCACCCTCCGAGAAATGACAACCTGTGTAGCCAGCTTATTTTAGAATTTAAACCTTTTTATTGGAACAATAATGAACCTAGCAGTCAACAGCTAAAGTGAAAACATTTTCCAATCAGGCTTCCTTCCGCTCAAAACACAGCATGGAAACCGCTCTGCAGAAAACTCTGCTCTCCTTTTGAGTGTCCTTTTATTGTGGCCAGCCTAAGGCACACCTGTGCAATACTCATGCTGTCTGATGTGCACCTTGATGTGCCACACCTGTGAGGTGGATGGATTATCTCTGCAAAGGAGAAGTGCTCACTAACACAGACTTAGACAGATTTGTGAACAATATTTGAGAGAAATAGGCCTTTTGTGTGCATAGAGAAAGAATTAGATCTTTGAGTTCAGCTCATGATGAATGGGGGCAAAAAAGTGTTTAAGCGTTTATAATTTTGTTCAGTGTACATCCTCCTATACACATTCACTCTGTCGACATGGCCTCCGTTTACACCTCTGTGCTGATGACACCCAACTCTACCTCTCCTCTAATAGCATCACCTCATCCACCTACTCCACTCTGACCACCTGCCTCACAGAAATAAAATCATGGACGCAATAGAACTTTTTAAAACTCAACCGCAATAAATCTGAAATCCTCATCATTGGCCAAGACTCACTCACCCGCTCCACCCAGACCTTTTCACCCTGCATTGATGGCTCCATCGACTCCCATGTCCGCAACCTGGGAATCATCGTTGACCCCACCCTTTCATTCCTACCCCACGTCAACCAGGTTGCTTAAATACATTTTCATCTCAGGAACATTACCCGCCTTCGTCCCTCACTGTCCCTTGTCACTGCAGAAACCCTCACCGATGTCCCCATCACCTCCAGACTGGACAACTGCAACAGCATCCTCTACTGTTCTCCTAACAGAAACCCTCACCCATGCCCCCCTCACCTCCAGACTGGACTACTGCAACAGCATCCTCTACTGTTCTCCTAACAAGATCCTCAACAAACTTCAATATGTCCAGAACTCCGCTGCCCGCCTGCTCACCTCTACCTGCCGCCGAGCCCACATCCCTCCTGTCCTCTACTGGCTCCCGGTCAAATCTAGGATTCAATTCAAAATCCTACTGACAACCTTCAAAGACCTCAACAACATAGCTCCTCCATACCCCTCTGACCTCATCCCACACTCACACCACACCCCTACCCGTTGCCTCAGGTTGGCAGATACAACCATATCAGGACAGAAAACCATCAGGACCATACTCCCCACCTGAGGCGACAGGGCCTTCACTGCTGCTGCACCAACTCTCTGGAACGCCCTTCTCCAAACACATCCGTCTGATAAGCACCCTGCAACCCTTCAAAGAGGCCCTCAAAACCCATCTCTTCCGGCTAGTCTTCAACAGCTAAAACTCCTCCTCTTCCCTTAAAATGTTTTATTTTATTTTATGAACCCTGTGCTTCAACCTATCTTTTGTTTTTTTATTTTCTTGTTTACTATAACTATTCAAATGTGTAAATTGTGTGTGCTCTCTATGTAAAGTAGTTTTGAGTACTCAGAAAATCGCTACATAAGTTGAATTAATTATTATTATTGCAGCTTCATAAACCAGATGAACACAGATCGGTTCAATTAGCCTACCCTAAGTTTGCTAGGACCAGAAATCTAGTTCCTGTAATGCAGTAATGCAGCATTACTTGGTTAGTAATTGTAATATGATTACCGTTTTGGAAATATGAATTAGTCACTCGTTACACTACTAGTTATTGGAAAAAAATGATATTACATTAACTAGTTACTGTCCAACACTGCTGGTGATACAGAGAGGAGCACATTTAGTGTGTTATTTTTCATCCCATATGCTATTTTCTCACACACAACAAACAAACAAACAAACAAACGCACAAGCATACATTAGCAAATTAGCAACAAAATGACATATGCTAATAATTGTCATGATCGGCAATGCCATATAATATAGCCTAAAATAACATAATTCGTAGTAATTAATTAAGTCTGTTCAATTCAGCATAGCAAATCAAAAGTGAAAGTGCCATTTCTCTTTATCTGTCTCTAAACATAAAGCTCACTTCCTTTCAGTGTATTGCTAGAGATAGTCTGGCAAAACTCACTACTTTACATTAGCATTTAATACTCATTGTCCCAAAAGTAGCTCTAAGAGTAGAATTGAATATTGCTGAAAAAACAATATTGGAACAGGAAATGGTCTGGACATGCAAGATATAATAGCCATAATAGCATAGAATGTAGTAACAACTGCATATTGCTAGATTCAATTTTTTGTTTCTCACATTAGCAACTATTGACATTTCATTCACAATTATTAGTTAACAGGAATGAGAGCTTTGTAAACATTTGTATCAGTTTTATCATCTTCATAAAAAAATTAAATGTATTGCCAGTCTACTTATAGAAACTGCTAATAGAAAATACATGTAAAATAAATGTATAAAGTTATTGTTTGATTATTAGTGTAGATGCTACAGTATACTGTACATTGTAGTCACTAATGTCTAGTTCCCTGGGCATCGACATGTCAAGACAGACTATAACATTTTTATCTGACTAAGTTCCTGTTTCTCTCGCTCCCACAAAATTATTAAAAAGATCCTTTTCTACTCAGTGTAATTAGAGTACCAGCACACATATGTGTAATGCCTTCTGTCATGTTGCTGAAAGTGACTCATAAAGTCAGTACTGATAAAATGCTGGGTGCCCACTAGGCCTTATAAAAACCCTGAGGGACACACTGTCCCTTGACTGTAATT
The DNA here is from genome assembly GCA_027564635.1 of Typhlichthys eigenmanni. Lineage (NCBI taxonomy): Eukaryota > Metazoa > Chordata > Actinopteri > Percopsiformes > Amblyopsidae > Typhlichthys > Typhlichthys eigenmanni. The sequence continues at coordinate 8,959 of JAODUK010013870.1, read as the reverse complement.
ACTGTCAAATAATGGGTTGTCGTGGTAATTCACATTATTAATAACAAGGAAGGAATATTGATGTGATTGCTATATTGAAGGGTAATTAATGCAATTGATGTGTCGACCTTTCGATGACGGCGTCACAATGGTCCACCAGCCGGCTTCGATTTCTCATCACTGTCAGTCTGTGCAGAACAGGAAATATTCATTGATAAATGAGTCCAAACACAAGCAGAGGAACTTTAATTTAAATAGCTATACTGGACAGTTTTATCCCTGACCGAATTTTCAAAGCTAATTTGTAGGCTACATGTTTTGTCAAATTCATCAAATATATCCTAGCATTTCACTAGCATACCGTTGTTGTGCGTGTTGAAAAAAGAAACTGATACTTCCACACAGCCCTAGAGTCTTAAATAGGAATATAAATAGAGCAATATAGATGTATCATATATCTATAGAACTTATTCAGCATAGCCTACCAGGCTTGAAGGAAGCCTTGTGCATCATTATAAAAATGACATCAGCAGTGTATTAGTGTATTATTTCACTAGATTACATCAGTGTTTCGTCATCCTCAGCCACGGCCTCACAATGATGATAAAGGTAATTCATAAGCTTCATGCCAAAAGAGCAATAGTCATCAGTAATAGCTGAACATGACAAATATGCTCTAATATTAAGGTAGGGCAGCCTTGAAAATCATGCAAACAGTGTTCGTTTTGTATGTACTGTAGTCTGTGTGTGTATGTAGATTCCAAGTTTGATTTTATTTATCACGGCAATATAGTACACATAAACTATGGAGCTAAATCTAAGACTTTGGCATTGAAAAAAATATATATAGACAATGAAAAAAAAACTAAATTGGCATTGTTAAAAATGTTTTAAACATAAATGAAACATTGGCATTTAAACACTTTGAAATTAACTTTGGCCACCCCTCCCCTTTCATGCCAAAACACAGTACCCTGACATTGAAAAGTTCTGCATTAAAACGCTCATGCTGAAAACAGCAAAAATTATTTTGTTTTTGTTTTTATTCAAACAATGTAAATCAATGCCAATTTTATTTTTTTTAATGCCAAACTTAAAGTCTCTGGTTTAGCTCCAGAGCTCTCCCCGTCGTGGGAAGGTCTCTTCCTCTTTGGTCTGGAGGAACATGAATTATACATCCCAGAGTGAACCACATCTCCTCCAACTCTCTCCCATTACTGATATACCTATCCCACACCCACCTTCCCACAGACTCAGTGTAGTAATTATAATTGACAGTCATGTACTGTCAAAAAGGAAATTAATCAAAACACACAGTCACACTATGTCATGGTATTACTCAAGACGTTTCTGTTCAAATCTGATTCAACAGGTCTGTCTATGTGCTATAAAGCATGCCTAGTGAAACCCTAATGTATAGAGCCCTCTATTACAGCGGTTCCCAACCATTTTCCCTTGGAGCCCCCCTCTGATCACAGGAAATTACATGCACATTTATTTGAAGAAGAATTTGCTTACTGCTTAAATTATCATTAATAGACAAAATTATTGTTAGATTGGCCCTAGCATTGCATATGGTTTTTAATAACTTTTTAAAATGTATACATTTTACAATTAAATTCTAGTCAAACATTTTAATGCATGTTTGACCTCAAAGCAAATAATATCAAGCGCCGCCCCCCATGTGATCTCTAGCGCCCCCCTTAGGGAAGCTTGGGCGCCAGGTTGGAAACCACTGCTCTAATAATAATACTGTATACAGTATAAAGTCCTGATGCATTTAACACGGACCACTCAGACATACTCCAGGGGACTCGTGCACACACTTTCAATTGAAATCCAAGATGCTGTACAACTCGTGTAGGTTTGAAACATAATGGGATTTTATGACAGAGGTTAAACACTAATAAATAGTCTTATGCATGTACTGTGCACAAAACGTGGAAACAACAGCAAATTCATGAGCAAAATAATTACCTGTTCAATGTCAAATATGATCTTCATGTTATAATACTCTACAGTATATCATTATAAACTATCTAACCTGGTCTAGACTCCTACCGAGGCCTACCCCTGGTATTTGGAAACCTGTATCAGCAGGTCTCCAGAGTTACCATGTCTCACCTTATCTGCATGCTTAAATGCACACATATCAGAAGGAATTTGGAAAATGTAGGCACATTGGAAAATTGTTGGTCACACTGTTCTGAGGATATAACCAGATGCCATATGTTATGCCTAAAATATTGTTTTCAAAGATTAGGATATACGAATTTAAAGGTCTAATAAACATTTTGGAACGTTTGGGAAAAAAAACTAGACGTTGAGACTTTGTGAAAGATATACTGTACAGTTTGGGAGTACAGTGAAGATACTTTGAATGAATTATGTTGCTGTGGTTTATACAAATGATAATGCTATTGAGTTATATAATTTGAAGAACTGACATAATTTTAAACAGGATTGGATTAACAAGGAGGACAGGCAGGCAATGTGTTCTGGTACAGATGGCAAAGGAAGATGCATACCTTAAAGCTCAGGTATGTGGTCATAACAGATACATCAACTGTTAAATAAGTACTACTGTGAAATATGTTTTTATAATAAATACACTCATTTTAAATTTTCACAGCTCTCAAGAAAGATTTCAGCCATCTCTGGAAAATTGTTAAAGTGTAACTACCCCATAATGTGTTATTTTGAGCTGTAAACAAAATAGGATTCATCTGTGATGAGACACATCAGTGTTATTGGCAAATTCACGTTTTTATAAAAATCTGCATTTCATGGGTTGAAAGCTGAACTACATGTCATGTCCATTAAAAATCACCACAGGACTGGCTGGCATGCAAAGGCTTCAGAGAGAATATCTCAAGCGATACCAGTTTCTTCATCCTAAAGCCCGCCAGTATTCTGGAAATCAGTAATTATACCAAACTTCTTTGTTAGATAACTGGCTTACCTTTTTATTTAATTTTATAACAATGCAATTTCAAACATGATTTTAATTGGATAAATATTAAAAGTGTCTGTGCACACACACACACACACACACACACACACAAACACGCATATTTAAATATGACATATACACCTCTATACTCAATATGCTGCTGCACATTCATTTGACCATCACGTTCAAATATGTAAATATACCTGTGGTATGAAAAGTTTCATTGTGTTAGTAATTGTACTGTACTGTAAGTGTAGTTCTTTTGGCTTCCATGCTTGCATGTTAGATCCATTTTAGTCCCATTATTAGTATGCATATATACTGTACATTTGTTCATACATTTTACGACCAAATGCTTTTAGAGTTGAAGGGTCATACGACCCTGCCCATCCAGTGTTGCTACTTGTGTACTAGCTGCCTTATTCTACAGAAGCAGGATATAATCTGCCCATATCCTGCATACACTGCTCGATTCAGTTGTAGGGGCCCCAGAAGAACACTGAGTTTCCTCCACACTTCCCTGTTCATGTTTGAGACACAACTGTAGGCTATATGCAGACACATTTAACAGGCTTTGTCTGCATATGCTGTTTCACAGTGTAGCATATATACAGTGTCTAATATGTGTCTTACTCCAGATCATTGTGGATCACTGTATCAGAGAGAACATCTGGAAGAATCCCAGTGTTGCTTTGATGAGGCTCAGAGACACGTAGCTGAAAAGACATGTGTCCCAGGTTCCTATACACGTACTGAAGTCTACCTTTACCTTTTAGCAATGAGCGCCCCCGTCCCAGGTTCCTATACACGTACCTTAATATGGTCAGTCATGCTAACTTCGAGCTCAAATCAAAGCAGTACCGCTCCGCAGTTCTCCGTGGGGGCGCATGTCGAAATGCATTGCGAAGCAAAGCGTAATGCTACGGCTTTGTTGATACGACCGGTGTTCTCCACTTTGTTAGTGTTCCTATTACGGAGGCAGGGCTGTGTAGAAGTATCAGATCATTTTTTCAACACGCACAGAGAATGGTATGCTAACGAAATGCGAGGAGATATTTGGTGAATTTGACAAAAAGTGTATTAGCTTATTTAGCTTGCAGTAACTGACTTTACCTGGGTAAAGTGGTAACCACCCTGCCTGTTCAGTTGCATATCATTTATATATTGCATTGTGTTATACGTAAGCCTTTAATAAATGGTGCCCATGTTGCTTGTAAGCACTTTTCACTGATGGAATAAGGAAGAATTAAGTAGGACCAATAAACACAAAGTAATGTGAAGGACTGTCAGTCTGTCACTTGCTGGTGTGTAGGGTGTGCACAAACAATAAAAGTAAGATGAATCTTTTTTTTTCTTCTTCTCTCATTCTTGGCTAAATAAATGCACACTCTTAATTCTCTCACTTCAGATTTGCATGCCAGTGATTCAGTTTAGTGCAAAATGCTTCTGTAGCACAGAAATACATATAATAACAAAGTGTTCTGATTTCATTGCATCCACCCACTATGTCATTTACAAATGACAGCAGCTGTTTCCACATCTCCATTGCACAGTTGGTCACATGTACAGTGTGATGCCTTGCACTAATCGACTTGCACTAATCGCCCACTAAAGCGCAAACAGCAGTCCACGAGTCAACAAGGGGGTCATGAAGTTGGTTTAAAAAAAATGTACATGTTCCATCCTTAAAATGCTTCTCTAAATAGCCTTATTTCCGGAAGAAGTGCCTTATAAAGGTACAATAGCTGTTGGGTTGGCATCATCAGACAGTCTGATGCTTGACAAATCACCCTGAATATGGTTTGTTTGCTTTGTGAGGAAAATATCACCACTATAAACTCATATGAAACACCCACACGAGGGCAGAGCAACGCATACTTAAATATCAGAGGAAAATATTAAAAGACGTACCCAGCTCTGAAATAAATGCAGTCTTCATCTTTAAAACATGCATAAAATTCAATACGTTATGTCCACTGATTGGCTTTCATCTGCTATAGTGACGTCACACAGCCCATTTCTGTCTGTGTTTTCGACTCCTTGGGCTAAACATTTTGAACTTACTAACACTTGCTAATGATAGCCAATTTAATCAGATATAGCATTATGTTTAGCATAAATGAATAGCTTCACAAATAAGTATTGAACTATATACTGTATATACAGTATAGATTAAAAAATATATATATAATGAACAAACAAATTAGAATTAAAACACATTGTCTTGCTGAGTCCAACTTGGCACCATGGAATGTTCCCGATAGATATAAGGGTCTCACCTCTCCCACATCGCATGGTGTGTGATTCTTCACGCACAATCTGCCAGTGTTTTAAAATAAAAAACATTTCTTAATAGCCTGCATGGTTTCCATGGTAATGACAAGGAAGTGAGTAATATAGGGTGCATTACATATCTGAGACATTACTCAATAGTCACCCAGCCTTGTCATATGCTGAACAGAGATGGCCTATAGACAGACAGAGTTCCTTTACTGTGCAGTTGTATGTAAGATTGAACTGACTTATCTGTGGGCATAGGTGTAATACAGTAAGTTGGTGTGAGGCTTACACTATGGCGATTCTTGGCGATGGCTTGTGGGTCGTAACCATCTTTGGGCAAAGTGAGGAGGGTTATTTCAGTGGATTGTGCTCCTGTTCTTTGTTTAACCTGCTTGTGGAAATATCGTGTTATTTCGAAACCCTTGTAACATACTGTCGCTTACAGTAATGGCTGCCATTGGTAAATTTGCCCCAAAAAGCAGACACAATTACACCAACATGTGAGCGCGCACACACACACACATACACACACACACACACACACACAGGTCTTGAGCTCACAGCAAAACAGTAGTGTGCAGCTGAAACAAAGGATTGGCCGGGATGGGATATCCGCAAAATCTTGCTAACTTCCTGTAGCCACATTGAACTGTTGCAATACATTTGACGTTTCCCTTTTCTTACATACCGCTTCTTACATACGTAGTGTTTCTTTTAAAAACCACACGATTTTAATTGAAAACATTTAAAACATAAAGTGAGAGCAAAGAGAACGTGTGGAACAATTCATAACTTGTTTGCATTGGACTGGCCGTTGCATTTCATGTTACAGTCCTTCAATCCCTAAAAAGGTTACAATTTGCTTATCAATGACAAGCTGTTTAATTTGCATCAGCAGCATTACAGAAAGGAAACAATATTTGAATATGGCATGAGAAGAGCCGTACTGGTTTCCTCGCCGTGTTTCCAGAGGAGGAGAGGATAGGAGCAGAGCAGGAGCTGAAAACAAGCAGAGAGGCATAGCAGGAGGTATGCATGAAGACATAATAGGGAGTAAGGGGTTGGGTGTGTGCGGAGGGGAAGGGTGAAGGGGGGCGAGAGAAGGGAAGGGAGGGGGGAGGGAAAAGGGCTTCCTCTCTCTCACTATCTCTCTCTCTTTCTCTCTCTCACTCCTCACTCACTCTCCCTCACTAGCTCTCTCTCTCTTTCTCTCTCTCTCTCTCTTTCCCTGCCTGTGCCAAATTGATGTTGGTATCCCAGCAGTCACTGCTACAAAAAAAAGCAGAAAAAAAAAAAGCGGAAGACCTGGGTATAAAAAGCTGCAGTGTCGGAGGGGGGACCCTCCTGAGCGTCTCTCGGCCACAGCATGAGCAGGACCTGGGGCACCAGGAGAGAGCAGACCTGATTAAGACCATGCCCAGCTTACCGGACAAACCCCCCAACCAGCACCGTTGCATCATGGAGCAGGGCGACAGGACGCGAAACAACAATATGTGAGTACGGTGTTTGCAGTGAGGTGAACCGGTCGATCTTTTGGCTCTTGAGGGAACCCTTTAGACCGTCAGCGTAACTAGTTGCCCTGAGTCGCAAAAAGGCCAGCGTCTACTGGAGATCGAGGATCGCAGATGTACAGATGTGTGTACAAATATGCACTTTCCACAGATGGATGGTACACTAGACATACGCACAGCCGTGCCTTGTTAATGTCTTCTGAAAGTAGAGTGAGGGAAATTCTGTTATCTGACTGCGCTACGTCACACACACTCTTTTCTAATTACTAAATACCTGACATGCTCCTCTTGACACTAAATATACAGCAGTAAATCTAGCATGGATGTATTAATACAGTTCTTATCTCTTCACAGTGGAAAGAACTTTATGTGCCGACTCCAGTGTATGTTTTCACACCCGTCCAGTACAGAGAGGTAAGAAGAATGCTTTGCGTCCAGTATATTTCTGTGTTAAAGTAGCCGGCCTGCTGCCGTCATTTCCATCTATGGCTGTTTGAAAATGATTCAAATGAACTAGAGACACCGTGTTTGCTTTGGCATGGTGCACGCACACGCATGAAAGTGTGTGCGCGCATGCACACACACATATGCATCAAAGATTTCACTTATTGTATAAGAATGTATGCAATAGTTGATTAGACACTTGCATTAAAGAGCTGTCTGGCTTTAATTTGCTTGTTTTATTCTGGTTTAATATCCCAACTTGCATTCTCTCCCCGCAGTCTAAGTTTAGAGGATATCCAACAATGGGCACAGTCACTGGAAAGACTTCTGGAGTCTAAATGTAGGTTGTTGGCTCTTTATACCCCTCTCCAGGGATGAAATACTTAGAAAAGTAAATTATGTTTGTGAGAATAACCAATTTAAGCAAAGCAGCATGTATTTGTGTTTGTTTCTCTGTGTGTCATCCAGTTCCTGTTTGTTTTCTGTGGTTGTCCTCAGATGGACTTGCAACTTTTCATACCTTCCTGAAATCGGAATTCAGTGACGAAAACATTGCATTTTGGCTAACCTGTGAAGACTACAAGCAAATCAAGTCTTCCTTCAAGATGTCTTCAAAAGCTAAGAAGATATATGAGCAGTTTATTAAAGCAGAATCTCCGAGAGAGGTACCTTTGAAATAAATAAATACATACATACATACATATTGTATCCAGATGTTTTCGTAATCAATTTATTTTAAACAAAATATGGTTATGCATTGCAAAAACATTGCTAGTTGTCCTTAGCTGATTTTTTAAAAGGCACTACTTTGAGTTTTGTAGAAGTGCTAGCAATATTTCTCTGTCCCTTTATCGTTTTTCTCCGATCTCCTTGATATTATCCAATTTCCCTTACCCCATAATGTGTAGACTTTTAATAGACTCAAATGTCTGCATAATGTAGAAACTAAAACTCTTGGCTCATGTCCCTTCATTCCTCTCTACCAACTCCCTGCAGATCAACATTGACTATCACACCCGAGAGCAGATCAAGAGAAGCGTCAAGACTCCCACGGAGCACTGCTTTGATGACGCTCAGAAGATTGTTTACGGGCTGATGGAGAGAGACTCGTATCCGCGGTTCCTCCGGTCGGACATGTACAAAATCCTCCTGGAAAACCTAGCGGCTGATGATACAAACCTGTGAAGTGCACAAATGAGGAACGCATAGGAACACAACAAAAACTGGAACGTAGGGGCTCGTCCAGGAGTGAGCAACGAGCACAGCATCCCAGAAAAGGGACAGTAGGGTCAGGAAGACTTTTGGCCCAAGGATGTGCACGTGCACAAACACTGCATAGGACCACGTTGAGGCGCTATGCCACCTCAACGCCATGAGATCAGGACCTTTCATGAACTAGTCCCACACAATGCAACTCCGTGAGAAGAAGGAAAAGCAACAACAACAAAAATGCAGCAATTCTGATAATCGGTGATGTCTGTGTTTGTACTTCTAATACGTTAGTGTTCGCACTGCAGCTAAAGTGTAACAGTTTAGGCAGTGAATGCAGGCAACGTATGCCTGCCCATAGAGCTGTCAGAGAACCCCGCCTCCCTCCCAACCCTTAGCATGAAGAAGGGGTTTCTTGTGCTGGAAATTAAGATAGAGGATTAAAGCACACACTATCAGTAAAGATATTTGGGTTTGTGTGGATGTGTGTGTGTGTGTGTGCGTGTGTATGGAAGTCCATAGAGGACTAAATTCAAATGAAAATGCAATCCCAAATAGCATTTTCATTTTCAAACAATTCCAC
>JAODUK010013840.1:0-28125 GCA_027564635.1 Typhlichthys eigenmanni | reverse complement strand
GAGTTCCAATCAAACAATTTACAACTAATATCTGCCGATAATGATCGGATGCCGATTGATCGGAGCATCCCTAGTTAAAATGTAATTACTTGAAATCATAGGCTATACATAGCCTATACAGAAATATAACTAAAAGTTTTTAATTTGATTTAATTTCAATTTGATTTAATTTCAGGTTTATCATGTCTCAATTGTATATTGATTATTTATCTACAACCAGGAGCTAATACTTGAGCTGAGATTGCATGCCCATATAGCTAAAAATTAACCGGTGGTGGTAACTCCGTATCCTTGCCGTAACAGTCAATGATCGAAGTCTTCATCCTACGACGCCAAAGGCTTTCTAACGCTTCGAAAATTGACGAGAAAGTTGGGAATGAGAACGTCTTGGCCTACTAGGGGTATATCGGTACGTATATTCGTATTGACCGGTTTCGCACAGACATTGTGGTTCGGTGCATGCGTGTTAAACGGTATGGTGCGAATCTAGCATAATGCGAAACCAAAATTCAGAAGCGCTAGCCAAGGCTCCCTTGGCTCGAATTTGACCCGCATGTCATGTTTTCAAAACAGCTGTAAGGTGAAAAAGTTAAGTGTTGTATCAGAAAAGTATGGTTTATTGGCGTTGTTGTAAATCAAAGGCCATTGCACATTGCACGCGGGACTAAAGTTGAAGAGGTTTTTTACTTCGCATTTGGATTGCCATGCACCCCAACTGTGTGCAGAGTACCAGCGGATTTTACTTGTCCAACACTACTTAATGTGAGTAACTTGTGAGTAACAGACTAAATGTTGCATTGGCTGTAACGTGTGGGGGTGAGAGTGCATATACTCTCCTTTTGCCTGTCAATATAGTTTCTTTAAACTAATAATTATGACTACATGTATCTTTCATTATTTGTTTTATCCCATTGCTAGCAACACTTAAGTATCATGCTTTTACAAATAGTATGTTTTTACAAAAGCTTCTGTTAATACTAATACTACCGCGTGTGTATTCCTTATTTATAGTTCTATGGTGTATTCACGCGTCTAGTCAGCTGAATGGAAACATCATGGAGCAGAACTCAAACAAAAGCAAAACAAAGGCAAAACATTGTTCATTAATCGTAATCGAGGTACAATGTTAACCGTGATTTTGATTTTAGGTCAAATTGTTCAGCCCTATGAGGCGGCTGTAGCCCAGTGAGGGATATAGTCAAAAGGCAGGGGTCAGGTTTCCATTGTCAGTGCTTGATTCAAAGAGAACATAAAGCTACACTGCCAGCTGTTTACCTTGTTGAGTTTGAATCACTTTCTTGCAAGGAAACCGTGACTCCAAGCCGCAGGGTGTCAACTCTAGTACCATCATATTCTGTTTTTCCTCCCCAAATTTGTAAACTGAGACCAATGTTAATCTGATAAAAGAGCTTCTTTTTAGGTGTGACATAAATACTATTAGAAAAGCATAAAAAACTCATTTTAAAAATTTTAAATTCTAAATTTGTCTTGTATTTAAGGTGGCCAGCGCACACTCACAAAAGAAACACAAAAGACACACTGGTGCTTATTAGATAATGTATGTGTTGCCCTTTCTCATTGGATAATGTATGCAATGCCCTTTCATGTGAAGCTGTTAGCAGCCTACGCTTTCAAAGAGATTTTTGTGAAGCAAATGAAACCCATGCAGACGTATAAAGACAAAACATTCTTGAGAGCATATGTTTTCCACCCTGCTAAAAGTGCACCCTTTCCTTGACTTTTTCCAGTGTCCTCCTATTGAGGTAAGCTGATCCTTGATGTGATGGATAGATAACAGAAGTATGCTCACTGTGGTTTGTGTTTGCATGTTTGACTGCCTCTGGTATTCAGGTTTAGCAGTGCAGGTAAACTTAGTTGATTGTCTGTCTTCTCGCGTCAGCCACGTCTGACCAGAACTGCTCTCTTACCCTGGGCGGCTGGGCCCCTGTACTTTTTCATTCAATACCTATAAGCCTGAGACTGAAGTGTGACTCCAAAGTGGCACATGACTCCAGTTAGTCTTTGCTTTAGCGCTGTTGCTGTGGAGACGGGACCAGGAATGTGCACTGGACCAGAGTTGATTGTAGGGTGCTAAATGAAAAGCACACTTTTCCCTATTTAAAGTGTGTTATTCTCTCAGCCCATTAGGTTTCTTTAAAAGGACATGTAAAGGTTTCTTGTGCAGATGGCGTGCCTCATTGTATGTATTCATATAATACTATATTGCTGGCAGTTTGATGCTCTGGGTAAGATAGCATGACCTAGCAAGTTGCCACACTGAACAGAGTGGTGAGCACACTATTTTTAAGACACTTGTTTTACTGGATTGCCCAGGAACACCTTGACTGAGTTTATGATTTGAATTCTGTCATTTGTAATACAGTATATTTTCTATATGCACTCCCACATACAAAAACAAAAAAGAACATCTGGCCAATTGTCACAAAATCCCGAGATCAAAATCTTAAACGGATCATGTTAGGGGACATGAAACACTAGCACAAGAGAAGTCAACATTTTAGTTCAGGAATGTTATAGACTGCTTGATGACAACATTGTTGTTTTCTAACAACTAATTATAATGTTCAGGAATGTTATAGACTGCTTGATGACAACATTGTTGTTTTCTAACAACTAATTATAATGTTCAGGACGAAATGGGCTATTATGTTTGTTGTTATATTAATTGGCCTACATTATATTGACAAGATCAAATTTGGTTATGACATGACAGTATTCTGCTGTGCAGAATTCTCTGCAGACTCAGTACTAATTGGCTCTGATCCAGGTCTGTCAAAGTAGGTGTAACTTCCAAATGCGGTCCGTACTCAGCAACAACAACAACTGTGGAAATGGCTATATCAACAATAGTGAGAGGTGGTCATGAAAGGTGTTGAGGTCTGAGGATTACATTTAAGTAACCGTTTTCATATAAAATATGTGTTTAGACATTGTAGAATGTGAAAATATTAGGTAGTGCAGCTTTAAGATGATGATAATGATGGTAACATTATTATGTTTAACTACTGCTACTCCTAAAGTCAGAGGTTGACAGCAGAATAACCTTTTCCCCTGCCAGCAGTGATATACAAAATGCAAACTGGTGCATGAAGCGGAAATGTTGTAAGGCTGTCTTGCTGGCTTGCTGGGACATACTTGTTTGTGCAGGATATTGAAGATGGCTGAGGATTGGTACTTTGCTATTATGCATCTGTTTGACATAACTTGACTTTGTCTTTAAATAATGTCATACATTATGAGCCATGAAAGGAACGGAAGCGGAGAAACAGGCATATCATAAAATAGTGCGTGTGTTACGTAGATTACTGTTTGGTAAGGCCCCTATGAGGATGGCCACCTACATAGTATTCAGCTAAATTTACAGGCTAAGGAACTGATGTTGATCACCAGTACACAAACCGTAAGTACAAGTTTAATGTCCAACATTTGAGGGGGAGGTGACCAAATCTGTAAATCTATTTTTTGATACAGTAACTGGTAGGCTACCGTAGCATAAACAAAACTCAAGTCTGCAGGACAGGCATATTATCAATAGGGATGCACTGTGCACATCAATAACTAAATTATATGAATATAGGCTATTGTTCAGTAACAGTAAACAGATTAGAAATAGCCTTCTTAAATAATGTTGTGTTGATTTACTTTAACCTTAACATTGCTCATAGTTGATAAAGACACACTTGTGGGTGTCATACCGAAATTGTATCCCCTGTCGGAATTGTATTGCCACTTTTGGTACTGCAAGAAATAATGCTTTTATCTGGATCAGTACAGTCATATCATGCAAAACATTTCACTTTATGTCCGTGATAATAACAAAAATAGAATATGTCTTTGTATAACTTTAAATTTTATTTTTTAACTGAATATCACTTTGTGTTGTTGCTATAAGATAGCAGCTAGCCGCCTATCTATTATACCCCTGTAGTGGCAAGCACGGCTGCAGTTTCGTTCTTGTAACCCTTCATTAATTAATTAATACATGTTTATGGGTACATGGCTGTTTAGCGGGCAAGGATGGCTGCGATGTTGTGCTATGGTATAATTTAACCTTCATTCATGAAATAATGTGCTTAGTAGATACATGGCTGGTTACCCCTGTTCCTTCACATTGCTGTGCTACTAAGCTGCTGCTGTGTTTATGTGGTTGACACAAACAACAATAAACTAAATTCTGCCTCGCGTATCCTTTACTGTAGTCTGGGCGGCGAGGAGGAATTAATGCACAATATTAACACCTTGAAAACACTGCTGAAAATAAACCGTATGTGGTTCAAAACCCATAAAACTAAGTTAAAACCACATTTGAGTACTAGCAGTAAAACAGTCGTAGCCTTACGTCAACACAGCTACGTGGAATTCAGGGTGGGCAGTGGCTTGTTCAATTTAAAGCAACAGTCACTGAAAATAGACTTTAATGGAGTCGTTGTATGATGGTGCTATTTCACATAAACTATGTGGTATTTTCACGTAGGCTTGTCAACTACATTGCATTGAGAAGTCAAGGAACTGTGTCAACAAGTGAAAAGGAGCATGAAATGACTCCTTTAAATGTAGAAGATATTTTAGTATTTGCCAAAGGACCCCATGAAATTAAATGTCATTTTAAGTGTAACAAAACATACTGTGAAAGTGTATTTGCATGATAATTTGTTGCAAGATAATTTGTTGTTGTGTAACAACGGTGTTCGCGTCGGTAAGCATGGCGAAAAATAAGACCAGTTATGTATATTCTTGGACTGGATCACTTGAATCTTTACTGAAAGGAACCCTTGAGTGTAGGGTGGTCATGGCAATTAATATATTTCCCCTTTGGTGCTCCGAAATGGACAAAAGATCATCACTCATCACACATTATGACATGAGGTAGGCTATTGTTAGCTACGTTTAACATGCTTAAAATGCCTAAAGCAAAAGGTTAAAAACTGCACCGATCAACCTCAATATCTTTCTTATTATAGCAGAATTACCGATCACATGCATATGTTTACCTGTAATGTATGCTGGTGCGCCAGCATGTTTGCGCCGCTAAAGACGTTCACTCTACAGTTCACACTACATTTTTATTATTTTAATCTAGAGACTGTATCTACTGTATAAACTGTCACGGTAAACTACCAGATGACGCAGGTCTGTGGTTGTCCATTCTATTTAGTGCCAGAAGAAGAAGTAGGCTACTCGACATTCACACATTGAGTGACAATATCTTTTAAAATAAAAACGCGCAGAGAAAATCTGTTTGCATAGGCCAACTATTGTTCATCTGAAGGCTAAATTCATCTCAAAAGACAGTTACATGTCTTATTGTTATCAATAAATCCTGTTAAACGGATGCTGCCTTGTAAAAGTGTAAACATGACAAATGCCAGCGCTGGCGGCTAAGGGACCGTCAACAAATTACTATGATGAGTGACTAGCGCTGGAGGCATAGGAACAGTCAACAAATTGCATAATAATTTGAATAATAATGCAATGAACAGCAACAGCAATTAACAAATGACTAAGAACTTTTATAAGGTATCGATTTGGAACCGGAATCGTATAAAACCCAAACGATACCCAGCCCTAATGATGACATTGTCTATCGGCCCAACCCTAGATCACAATAAAGCTAATCACACTTTACAGGAATATTTCTAACATCTCAAAAATCAAATACCTAGGCAATCTGAAAACTACAGCTTCTGCCTTCAGATGGATGTGAACTGCAGGCCGATGTGATATTAAGTTACTGGGGGAACAGGGATCTTACCTCAGGACTCTGTCTAATATACTAGGCTCTGCAATGTGATAGTGGAATTTGAAGCATTTTGTCAGGGCTGTGGAACGCAAGGGGGGAGAGCACTGAGAAAGTTTATGTAAGCATGTGAGCTAGCGGCCTAAGTAGACGTGAGGAATGTGGGGTAGGGGTGACCTGGATCACCCGAAGTGGTTCAAAGCCTGCAGTACTTTTCATTTGCAACATCAACCAGAGGAGAATGGGTGTAATCTGAATGGGATTATTTTGTATTACTTGCAGACCTAGTCCTAGGTCTGTCTGTATGTCCCGTTGTTCACTGTTTTTGTGTAATTCATACAGTTATGAATTAGGTTAAATGGTAATTAGTTGTGAGGTCTACTTCACATCTCCATGTTTTATTGCACAGTCGTAACATTGGCTGCCTTTAAAAGATACGACTCATTATTTTTCCTATTATTTCTTTCTGTATCTTTGAGTAAAATATGTTGTTTGCCTAACTGGGCTTTTGATTGGCAGTTGATTTAAATGTGGCTTTGTGAGGGTTCAACGGCATTGCTGCTGTGCTCAGTACCTCAAGAGAAGAAAGCCAGAGGGCAAAGAAAGTACAGAGAAGGGAAATAAAGGGAAGCAAATCTGGCAGGATTTGTTGCACGGTCTGTTTTTTGTTTTATTGTCCTAAGGGCAGGTTTTGCAACAGCCTTAGTGAGTAACCTGGGTGTGTGAAATGGGTGTGGATGCTAAGTTCCCCAGGTTGATATTTTGCTGTCAGTAATTAACAATCTACAGGGCCTATGAGACATAATTCTAAATCAGTATTTTACTCATTAATTGCCAAGACATACCGCCATCTTGGCAACAGATGTGCCACCATTTTGAAGACACGCCATGGAATTAAGTTGTTTATGGGAAATCGTTTTCTAACCCTAAGAGTGGAGGTTAGGGGGCAATGAGTTTGAATTAAGACCCAAGGTGCTCTTGGCCTATATCCTCTCATTGCTAGGATATTGCTGCAGAATAGTAAGACATATTATCTGTGCTAATTGCTACCAGGCTGGCAGTTGGCTGCCAAAACTGTGACACTGGTGAGAGGGGAATTGTTCTGATAGGATGGTTTCTGCAAGTCAACTGGATGAGCACTTATGGGCCATTTCTTTTGAGCAATGAGAGTCATCTCATACTGTCCAATTTCAAGCCACACATCCTACTTTCTCCTTCAACACAGCAACCTCCTGATGATAATTTTTCATAGTTCGTAGGTCAGTTATTGCTTCAGTCCTAATATATTTTGCAAGAAAATAATAACAAACTTTTCCCCTGAGGGATTATTTGCTGTCAGATGAACAAAGGTACCTACTAATAACTTAAATATAATGGCACTAGCGCGTGTAAAAGAATATTAATATTGATCCGCCACGTTAGCCTGTGGTGGAAAGATAAAGTAATGTAAGATTTTACAGAGCAGAGTGGAAAGGCAACACTGTCTCTGGAGTTAACAAACCGGGATATGGAAGACTACCATGCAGACAAGCATGGAGATATACCTGTAACTCAGTATGTAGACTGTTGAATTTCTTCTTTCCCGCTACTTCATGTGCTTTTCCACACTGGAATGAATCCCTGTGCAGCAGGTATATGATGACATCATACACTGTAGTACATCTACATTAGGTGAATAGACTAGGGATGGACTAGTCACCTCATTCTCCTCCATACTTCGCCAACTTGAGGGTCTTTCCTCTGTTGTTTTTCTGCCTCCCTATGTTTTTTTTTCTTTCTGAAATATATTCCTCCCCAGCAGCATCTGTGAAAGGCCACTTTATTCCATTCAATAGGAATTTAATGTCTTTTGCAATCCATGGTTTGTCGATGGGAAAACAGCCAGACTTTTTGTGTGCATGTATGGGAATAATGCTGTCCTACGGTGGTAACACACTCAAAGATCTCAGCTACATTTTTGCCATGGTCACTAAAAACATTCTTGTATTCTGGGAAACTAATCATATAGAGCTTTCTAGACTCGCACTAGTGTGTGGAGGTTTTGTGCAGGCTGTATCATGTTGCATTGTAAATTGTCAAGGAGTGGAAGGCACTGGCATTGAACTCCTACTTTTGCAACAAATTAACAAAGGTTCTATTCTCCCTTGCCTCTCAGTCAAAGCCAATGGGGATGTTAGTCAGTACGCATGGGAGGGAAATGTGATTGAAGTCTGCACAGATTGTTTCCAAAGAGATGCTGGATGATGAGAGATCAACAATCCACCCAAAGAATAAAGGGCTACATCAGCCAAACACAAAATGTAAAAGTCAACAAGGCTGTGCTAGGGGCATGATACAGCATGCCCCAAGGGGTTTTTGAGTTTGACATGTTACTGTGTTAATCCCCAGCAATTTTACTGTTCCTATGACGATAGATGGAATTTTAAGATCTGTCTGAATTCCTCTTCATATTGTCCAGCTTTGTTCTCCATCTTGACAACAGTTTGTTTTGCTTCAGGGCAAACAAATCCTCCCCTCTGTAGGATGTCATTCCAACTGTGATTCAACACAGATGTCAAATAGACATGTATATAATCAATCAATAAACCAATCAATCAATCAATGGTAACAACAGAGTAGGAGTGTCCCCAACTAAGAATTTACATTTTCGAGCCTATTGTCGACTGATCGCCAATTCATTTTATATTTTTTGCTCATTGATCCATAGTAATTATGTGGGCATAAATGGCTTGCTGAACAGTTGTCCATTTTATTATGTCCAGTGCCTACTCATGCCAGAATACCACAGGCAAATCAATGAGCCATTCAGATGAATGCCTATATAAAGGAGGTGTAGCTACAATCACAAATTGAACTACAAATATGTTACAATTCAGAAATTCCTCACAGAAATGGCACTCATGCTTACACTTGCTTACATGCATAAGACTTAATCATGCATGCGATGATTTGACTTTGGCGTTTTTGGGGTTACCATTACAAGAGAGTGTTTGCTAATACAGTGATTTAAGAGAAAAGAAAGTTATTGAACATTGAAACTATATTTAGGACTAATGTTTAAAGTTCATATTTGTAAATGCATATGATCTGCATTTTGCAGCACATGCAGTAGCTAGGCTATATTTATTGTTTAGCATGAGCAGTCAGTTCTGGCAAGATCGTTATTAGTATGTCGTCAGGTATTTTACAACTTTGAAAAGTTAAGTTGTCTTTCACACTACTTATCAACAGGTCCACACAGTCAGATTCACTATATAAAATGTGAATTACATGAAAGATATATTTTTTAGCTTTTGTCCTGGGACCCCTGCTTCAAGGAAACATTAGGGAGCTATCCATTTCCCCCTGCTTGGCAGCTTCACTTATTACATGCCTCAGGCTAACACCGGAGACCTGTAATGATGAGTAATGGCAAGAGAGCATCCTAGATAGAAAATAAGGGAACTCCAAAAAAGAACTCAGACAATATACAAGGACAGAGTAAGGTTTTAGTGACGTTTAGTGAAGTTTTATTTCTTTACCAACGGCTCTTTCGTCCCCTCAGGTGAATGGTTGGGCTTATTTCGGTTACAGTTCTGCCCATCTGTTCATTGAGTTAACTGTGAGGGGGAACAAAGGCTTTTGTGAGGCAGCAACAGTAAAAAAAAAAAACTTTTGGGAAACTTTTTGAACTTTATCTCTGTGTGGTGTATGGACTTTTCTTTCTTTGGGCCACCAGAAAACCTTTACCTCAGGTGTGTTACAATTTTCATCTTTAGTAAAAGACCTAATTAGCAGCCAAATTCACAGCAACAAACTAATTCTACAATTTAGCATGGTTGTGGAAACAACAACAAACTAATTGTTCAATTTAACATTGGACAGCAGTAATACAACTGCTGCTAGCAGAAAATACACATTCACAAGGTAGAGTATGAAGTGGCCATGCACATTACCAGTTTAAATGGCTATGGTTTCTAGTGATATTTAGCATTGCTGAATATCTGCCATCATCAAGTTCAAGTGATAACCAGCTGCACCCTCTTTTAATCCGTTCCATTCCATTGTATGAAATGCAAATAGGCATATTAAGCATAATGTGAGTACCTTGGTGTAAAAAGCACTAAAGAAAATTCACACCAGGGAATTATCTCTGGTTTGTATTTTGTTAGCCCTTTTTCCGAAATGAACGAGCAGAGATTCACTTGCCAGCTTCAGCCATGAAAATAGGCCGTTTGCAGTAATTTTCTGCTTTTCATTCTTTGGCAGAAAAAGAGAATGATAGCTCATTCAATTGTAGCAGGTGTTGTACCAGGGAGTAAAGGCAACCAACTGATGGAAGTGATACTGTAGATTAGATTATGTATATTTTAGAGGGGTCTATAGGACCATGTCATTGGTAAAACAGTGGCTCATGGCTCAGGACCTGCTGTGGGTCAGAAAATGTTGAGCATTTACTCACAGGTTGTCATTTTGGGGAACCTTATGGTTTTGTCTTTGACTTGTCCTGCATGCAAATATGTTAAGCTCTGTTTCACAAACATGCTGTACAAATATGACATCAGTACTGCCAATCAATGGAAAACACATTTTATCTGGTCATCCTGTTATCCTTACATTTAGTGTGTGTACACATTTTACTATCTTTATAGGCATCTTTTAATTTGTATAGTATGTCACCTCACTGAAAGCTTAGCTGATGGCTGTAGCCCCATATGACACATGACTAGGAAAAACATTTGTAAATGTAAACACACCTTGCCATATTTCTCTCAGTGACTTTTTATTATTAACTAGTTCCTAGGTTGAGGTCTGCTTTACTGACAGCTGATTTTCCAAGTCATGTTTTGTGTTTTTCAACTGTTGAAAAGTATAGAATGCAGCCCTAAGGAAATGTGTTTGTGTTGTTTTCTACTTTCTTAGGTGTCATTCGCACTCAAGAATTGCTGGACCACGAGACCACACCTCACTATTGGCTGACAGTCTATGCCATGGATTGTGGTGTGGTTCCACTCTCTGCCTCCGTCGAGGTCTATGTCGAGGTCCAGGATGTCAATGACAATGCACCGCAGACCACGGAACCTGTATACTACCCCTCCGTCATGGAGAACTCTCCCAGGAATGTGTCAATCATCCAGATAGAAGCTGTGGACCCAGACACAGTGGCCAGCGACAAGCTCACTTACAAGATAACCAGTGGCAACCCCCAGGGTTTCTTTGACATTAACTCCAAGACGGGTAATATGGCTTTGATATGTATTCACATTGAGACTTACGTTTCACACACACGCAGATAATCAATACATTTTTCAGCGTATTATTTTATTAATAGTCACAAGAATATGTTAATGTTGTTGACATTATGCCACAATTGATAGCAATAATTGACCGTTTGGTTTCTTCAAGAGAAGTCATTGAAAACTTGCACAACAAAAGAAACATGGCCCTGCTGTATAAAGTATATTGTTCTTGATGATAAATTTCCGTTTGACACTTGTGATCCAGTATTGATTTGCTGTGCTGGGCTGAATGGCAGTGTTTTCAAAGAGGCGGTGTAAAAAGGGACATGGATGTGAAGACACAATAGTGGCGTGGTACTTGGAGGGTAATTCCCCCTCGCTGTGCAGCGTGTTAACATATGTACCTCTGAAAATGGAGGGAGGATTAATATTTCACAGGGCTCTTTTAACGTGGTTGCTGGGTGAAGAGTATGTTTTTAGACAAGGTACAAAGTGAGACTATACACTGTAGGAATGGAATTTGAACAGTCAGTTTAACTTCAGATATGTTGTGTATTGCAAGATTTTAAATGCATAGCAGCAGCGATATTGTTCTTTCTTTTTTGTGTTGTCTGTAAATGTAAACCAATAGTGTATTCACACTGCTATTTACTAGATACACGTCAAAATGGAAGTTCATGGAGGAATGTTTCATTTTCACAAACACACTATTGATTTAAAATGCTAATATACATAACAATGTCCATCTTTTATATATATTTATATAGATATATATCTCAGTAAGTAGTAAGAGCTGAATCTATTTGTCTTACCTCTGAGTTTAGTTTTCAGAATGGGCTATTATTTCTTTGAATGCAAGCACTCATTCAAACAGAATTGAGGGAGGGGGGTGGAACAGTTGCTCAAATTTGTCCTCACTGACTTGTGTGGTCCTACATTTCAAGGCTGTCACATCAACAAACTGCAGTTATTTTGGAAAGTAGTGTCCAACATGACTTTTCTGACCAAATAAGGTTTTAACATTCAACATGCCTTCAAGCCAGGCCCAATCCTGGTCACTCCTTAGAAAGAAGATAATAAATAAGAAAGTAATGCATACAGGATGGAAAAGCAAGGACGTGGTCCTGCATTTATCCCATCCAGAGTACCCCAAAATGAGAACGTTAATGTTGAGTGCATAATACACTAATATCAAATCTGCACCACTGAAAAGAAAAGGCAGGGGATTTAATGTTTGCCTTACAGCAGAGCAGTCATAGCGAACAACGTTACAGACGGGCCTTTGCCTGTGGAGAAGAACAGAAGAAAACTGTGGGCCATAGTTTTTTATTCACAATCATCTGGCCCACATGGCAGATGATTTCACTGGTGACATTTTGACCCAGTGGATGTTAAATGGAATGATTCTGTTGCCTTTAGTGCACCGTAATTTCCTGGCTATTAACCGCGGATAATACATTTATTTTGCAAACTGTCGGCAGCTCTGCGGCTAATACTTGGCCTATACACAGGGTTAAAAAAAAATTCTATCATTTTTATTATTATTTTTAAGGTAATCCGGCAATATTAAATATACATCCAAAACTATCATTTTTTGCTGTGGTAGTAGGACTATCTGACATGGTAGAAGGCTTTTCACATGGGATTTGGCATCCCGCTCTCCGTTCTGCCCGCCTCTCATGGGAAAGGCAAATATACTGCAGTCACAGAAGCGATGCGTCTGGTTTTGAGTTAACCATGAGAACAAAACACTGTAAACAAACTATGTAGATTAATGTAGATAGATGTATTAGATGTATTAACAATCTCTAAATAAACCTATCCTAGAAAGTGGCACCCTTCTTCGGTGTGGGCGATATTCCCACAAGCGGGCTTTGTTGTTTTCACGTCTGGCCGAACTTGGTGTGGAGGCTTTTTCTATGGGATCGCTGTTGGAGCGGGAACCTGTTGTGCAGAAAATGCTGCTGGGGTTTCTTCGGTCAGCCGGCTTGTTTGCCCGTATCTGACTGTCTGTTCCTGTATACGGACTGTGAGAGGCAGCAGTGGCTTTGCTTGCGCCTAGTCTGCCTAGTCTTACATAGAAGAAGAAGAAAGTGACACCTGAAAGGAAGCAGCCCGGTCAATTTGAGAGACGCACAGAGAAACGGATCAGAGAGAATATAACATCTTTGAACGGACTCTACACTCCAAACACACAATTCGCTTTAATCTTAATGGTGATCTGGCGAGATTATGCAGCCTACTTCTCTAAAGAGTGCACCGCTGCTTTTTACCTGCCGGTTGCCTAACTCAATGCCCGGTACCGGTACCGGGGCGGTCGCAAACTGAACTGAACTTGGAAATATATTATGAACAGAAAAGGAACCTGATTTTGTGTGTTTTTTTTTTTTTATTACCTACTGACTAATGGATATGCCTACTACCTGGCCACCACTAGCAACCCGAACTGAACGTGGAAATAAATGAACAACAGAAAAGGAAAATTATTTGGCCTTTTTTGAGTGAAATCCAGGTAAATCCCTCTGGCAGTAGTATAGACTTTGAGTAGGAAGCTGCACAAAATACACATAATTTGAGCATGTTCACATGTCTCCTGCAAGCACATATACTGTATATATATTAATACCATAATTTACGTAGGCTATAGCTAGCGCATACCGGTATATTGAAGTGGTTGGTGTCCGACTACATTTTTATTTTTTACATAAAAATGCCTCCAACCCGATGACATAACATTGAATAAACTGCGGTTAATACACGGTTGCGGTTAATAGACAAGTTTATTTCTAAAAATTACATAATGATAAATTCTGGTTAAATCTCAAATATTAAAATTTTAAACTCCCAAATAAAAAACATTGATTTCATGGTAGTATCATATGAACAGGAATTTGTGTCTTTGGTATTTAGGTATTCATTAAGTAAGGCTGCACTAAACAAGGCTTCTCATTGTCCCCCGTCCCCACTCTTAACCTACATAGTTGAAGTAAATATTTTACCCTAAGGACTAGTAAGGAGTATTAACACATTTACGGCCCATTCCACTGCAAACAGTAGTATTTCCATTGCTCGTTGCTGAAGGGTTGACTGTAGATGCACTTGAAGAATGTACCCAGGAAAGACGACATTGAGGCACACAGATAAGACTCATTCGTGTATAATAAAGCATGTTAAATCTTTTATCTGGGACACCAGAGCTGCTCATGTCAGGTTCAACAGAGAGCATTTTGGACAAAGAAAGCGTCACTAAATCACTGCTCTATTGCTTTTGTCTTTGTTTTGAGCCAACGGGTCAGTGATATATGAAAGATACAAGTACCATGTAGAAAACGCACAGTTTGTCTGATTTGGTGTCCCATGGAGAGGGATCACAAATTATCGTCGATTTTCTACATGTGTCATTAATTGTGATGAAAATAGACTTTATCTGTCTGCATTATCAAGTCAATATAACATTTTATACCACATATGACCACAGGTTTTTCAATATGTTTAAATTTACAACGTAGAAGTCTCTGTAATTACATGTTCTAAAATTGCAGTGAAACCATAGGCCCTGCCTTGGCATATCTACAAAGCCTCGCAAAGGCCCGGGAAATAGAAAAGCAGTAAAGGCCTATGTTTTGTGTGTGGCTTTTTGGAGGCAAGTTAGAGTAGCATTTGTGCTCGGGTAGTGTAGTGTTGGGTATGTTGAGATATATACGTTTATAAATATTTACTAGAAAATAACTAAGTTAAAATTTTAATATTTAAGTTTCATTCACTAGAAAAGCAAACACAGTATCAGACCTTTCTATAAACCATTGAATTTGCAGAAAAATATGCTGTTACAGTGAAAATGTCAGGTTGTGCGACTGTGCTTCACAGCCCGTCGTGTTTCAAACACACATGATGCCTTTGACGCTTTGGGGGGCGATTGGTTGGCCTTTTTCTGTGCAGCCCCACATTGGCTTGGTGGAGCCCCAGATGAAAGGCTTAGGCCTACTTTATTTCTGCAGAGTAAACAAGTCCTGCTGTTGGGTTGTACACCGACTTTGGTTTGTCATTAAAGTGCAAGGCCAGCTTTTTCTCGACCGACACCATGGCAATCCTATTGACAGTGAGCTCTGAACGCCAATGGCTAGATGAAGCATGCCCGCAGCAGTTTAACTCTCTCCCCCTCTGAAGACCAAGGAAATGTGAGACTCGCACAGACACTGTGATTACTCAAAGCTTCACACTGTGTTAAACAGAGGGCAAGTGCACATTGCTGAGTACTGTGCGCTTCTGCTGGAGCAATGCTTAGTTTGTATTTCAGAGTAATCAATATTTATTAGTTAGCCTAATTTGTTTTAAATATAGAATAATGATTGGGGTGGTTCTCTCTCACACACACACACACACACGCACACACACACACACACACACACACACACACACACACACACACAAATGCAAGTTCAGTGATCCTGAATATAATATTAATTCTTGTCAGAGTTCTTCTGAAGTTGCAGACAGGCATAGCCTCCACACCCTTTGCCCAACTTCTGAAGGAGTGAGCAGGGTTAGTTACCTTGCGTGACACATTCTTTCTCTGCTAAAGGAGCGTTAACCTGCCGTGACGCACTGGACCTTGAGCATAGCCACTGTGCAGACGTGTGTGTGTGTGTGTGTGCGTGTGCGTGCGTGGGTGGTATGGGCAAGCAGGGATAACAATCTGACCTACACAAGCAAGCGCACAGGGAACGGGAGCAAAGATCACTGTGATAAGTTTATCTTTTAGTGCTGAACACTCGCTAATCTACTTCCTATTGCACCTTTCTCTATGAGTCGTTTAAATGTGTCTGGCTGGTAGATTTCAGGCTATTCATTAAGCAGGATTCATGCCAAGGGACCTCCAGCAGGAAGGTAAATGGTGCAGCGATAACTAATAAAACAGCACCTTACACCATTTCCCACATTCTCCACCATTGTGTAGGTTGTTTCCACATCTTCCCATGTTGAATATATTTTCATTAATCTGTTGACCTGGGATGTGAGATTTGTGGTGGGGGGGGGGGGCTCATGAACCCCAAGGTGCTTACACATGATAAGCGGCAAAACAGATCTGCGCTAGCCGTGCCATTGTGTTCCTACGGGGAGAGCGGTGACGTCCAAATGTGCGGTACCGCTACTTTTAGCGTCGCGCATATCTTGATATTCCCGTGTTGCGCTGCACTCCGAGCTAAAATGATTTCAAAGCACAACCAGTGAGTAGGCTGTTACTGACAGAAAGAATCCTCTGTACTCCTCATTGTTTGAGGGGTTAGTTTACCCTCTGATTAGGGTAATACCATGGTTAATACTCTCATGGTTATAGTCAGATGTTAGTGGAGACAATCTGATTGCTCAGACAGTGAAAATAAACATGTTCTCATAATACTTTTATAACGGCACAAATGGTTCACAAACATTATACTGGGTTAACTAAGAGATCCGCTGAAAAGAAATAATTATGGTTATAACGTTAGAAAAATATATATTCATTGTTTAGCATTGCTAGCTAGCGGGAGTTTGTTCTTCAAACTCCGGTAGTGTATCGTCCTTGTTGCCTAGAGACACGTTGACTCTGCGCTGCGCTAGCAGCAAATCGTTTATCATGTGAAGGCAGCTTTAACGGAACAACACTGGCAATAATGGAAGCCGTCCTCTGTTCCTACCTTCCAAGTAGTAATGTAGGGGCCATTGACATAGCTCTGCCTCTCCAGTCTGTGTGCATGTGATAGCTGTCTATGCTAGAGTTCCACCCCTCTGTAGTACTGCAGCTTTCATTCCAGAGGTTAAACTGACAGAAAGATAAACCAAGGTGAATATGATTCAACACTGTTGACTAACTCATACCTCCTACTGAGCCCCAAAAGCTGAGGGTTCCTTGTAGTGGCCTGAAAGGAAATGCCCTAGGTAAGGCATTGGCAGGCCTTCCTTCCTTCCTTCCTCCGACATTTTATATGCATTTGTAGACCCCCCCCCCCCCTTTCCCCCAAAAAGCTGCAAGGAAGAAGGAAGGGTGAAAGCAGGACCAGTGTAGCCGTTGGGGTCCGGGGCTGCAAATCATCCAGTCTGCTATCGGCTTTCAACAACGCTTTCTCTGTTTGGCAGAGAAAACACATGCCACACACACACACACACACTATCAGTAGTGGTTTTCTAAGGCCCCAGCGAATAGCAGGGGAAATAGATACTACCCCAACAACTTCCTGCCATTTCCTGTGATTTTGAAGCTAAACAATTGGCATGGCTTTTAAAAGGTTATTGAAAGAGGATGTGTGTGTGAGTGTGTGTGCGCGGTGGGGAGGCGGGCAAAGCAGTTAATTGTCGTTTGAAAGCTTTTTCTACTACCGGGCTTTTGAGGAAATTGTCTGTGTGGGAGAAGTGGACATAATGAGGGAGATCTATATGCCGATTAAACAAGCTCTGAGACCACCTGTTCAGTACCGATGCCTCTGACCTTACCAGACTTTACACTTGCTTACCAACAGCAAGATGGACTACCTTGGAACAGCTGAAGCTACACATCTTTAAGGCTGGGACAGAGAACAGACACCCTCAGCCTGTGAGAGTTTTCACGCGGCAGATTGTCCTCCTCCCATGAGAAAGTCTCGAAATATACACATCAACCATATCAAGAGGAACACATAATCCACTAGAGAGTCACTCTGTACTTAGTTTCCCTTCTCTCTCCCTTTTCTCTCTATCTCTCTTTCTCTCCTCTCTCACTCAAACCCAAACTGCTTTTGCTTAAATGCACAGATGTTTTTTTCATGTTTAACTACACTCAGTGTATTCTACAGTATTACTGTAGGTGCCCCTGTACACTTGCTCGTTAATGAAAATACTGTATCTAAAATCACCCAATCATGTGGCAACAGGTCAATGCATAGAAGCATGCAAACATGTTGAAGAGGTTCAGTTCAGAATGGGGAAGAATGTGTGATCCTATTAACATTAAATGTGGATTGACTACTGGTGCTTTTGAGTATCAGAGGTACAGCAGGTGTCTATAAAGTGACTGAGTGTGGATGCAAAGCTGCCACTGTGACAAGTTCAACATGAAATTACTTTTGGATTTACACATATGCAGAGCCCAGCCAAATTATACACAGTTCCGGTGGAAAAACCTTAATAAAGTCCAATCCTTGGTGCAGCGTATACTCAACTGCATACTGCAACAGTAGTGGCTGCAATTTGTTCTGGTTTTAGTTTCTAGAGGTGTGTATGATATGGTTTATTTGGAGGTTTTTGCCCATCAGCTAACCCTGTGCATTATGTTAAGATTCCTTGTCATTCCATGTCCCACAGTTAGGACGATTATTATAGTAACAAGAGCCCAGATGGCAAAGCAATTTCCCAGGGATCTCACTGTCATATTGCTTCTTTGTTATGCCTGATACGATTAGGCTAGACATTACCATTTGTCTATGCATAGTGGTGGCCATGTTTTAAACACAAACACGCACACACACTCAAACACTCACTCATTTACTTTTCTAGCCAGCTTCATTTGAGAACAAATAGGCACTTTGTATCTGTCTCATTTATGGGTGTCCATCTTCATTTGTAAAAAGATCTCATATATTTAGAGAGAGTATGAATCTATGGTTGCGTTATGTCAACATAAACTTTTGTTCAAGGCACATTAGTTTACCCTATCCTAGACATCATTTCTATTCTATGCTTAATTCATTGTCTGCATGACATGACGGCATATCAGTGGTGTATCAAGCATTGCTTTGCCTTCCAACTTACCGGTGCATCTGGGAGCCAGCAGCTCTCGCTCAGCTCACTGGCTTCAGCAAACTTGAGTTATGAAAGAGTACGCAAACAACCTCACACTTAAAATGTACAGAACATCTTCCCAGCTGCCATGCACATTTCTGTAGCTGCTATTACATTTGGTTTTGTATTTACTATAAGGCTCTTGGAATACAGCTTGTATTTGGGCTTTGTTTCCACAAATACAAGTTGCTTATCTGACAATGAATGTGAGAATATCAATATGAGTGTCTGGGACAGACATTAGGTTGATTTCAGCTAATAAGATAGCCGCTGTTGGTCGCCAATTTTCAAGCAAAAGAAACAGCGCATGCAATCAATAATTAAATCAATGGATTATTGGCAAGTTTTTCAACAACAACGCTGGTTAAAATGGTGGCAGTGACGGGCTGGTGTTGACGCTAGCACACTACCAATTGCCTGTCACGGCTAAATATGCGTCACGTAAATATGTGTGTGACTCCAGAGACGGCTAATCACAGCAGTAATGGTTGGGTTTGAACCAGCCCAGCGTCTTGGACTGCAGGTCTCCCCCTGGGCCTCCATTTTGGAATGGTGGTTCCAGCTGAAGGCCCTGCCACCGCTGCTGAACTGTTGTTTTTCTCCCCCTTTCAAAACAGCACGGGTATAATTACTGTCGGCCCAGCTCAGCCCACGCCTGAGGATGAGGATTGCTCTGTGTGTGTGTGTGTGTGTGTATGTACAGGACTGCGGGTTTTTAAACTGCAGACTTCATTGGCGAGCTCTGGCACAACAGCCAACCATTTTTTTTTTACTTTGCGGTACAGATAGGGAGGTATGTTACTTCATTTGATTCCTTTTTCTGAATATCCAAACCTGTGAATACTGTCAGAATCAGAAAAGTTAAAAAAAACATTGTTCTGCTAAACGTTAGTTAATTGATCTCGGAATACTTCCTCTCAGGTGTGTTGCAAATTGATTGGTTTGTATTGGCAGCCAGGCTGGCTTTTACAAAAATGATGAAAAGCTTAAGTTATTTGGGGCAGTAATATCAGCCTCAAGTTCCACTCAACCACATATTACAATATAGACAATCTGAAATAGTAACAGGCTCTGATTATTTAATTAGCTTGCTATGAAATATGCAGTTGATCAAGTTGTAAAAGCTAACCTAAACTGACCCAAATTGTATACAATTTCTCAATGCAGGGACCAGATACCAATCGGACACACAACCCTTGAATATGTACTGTACAGTATGTGCCAATGCCCATATCCATACACATGTAGGAACATACATGAATATGTAAACACATTGTGTTTATATATGTGTTTTAACTAGACAACTCTTGCATAAAGATCCAAAGAGGACAAGCAGTCGCATGTTTCTTTAATTTGCTTCATTTAAATGATTATTTCTGGTGCTGTAAATTGTGGCTTGGCCTTCTGGTGGGTGCAGGCACATGTGACATTGATGGCTTTGGGCTTCGGAAATCCTTTGCTTTTTTTTTTTGCTTTTTTTTGTTGCTCTTGGTATTCCATTGGGCCACAGTGTGGCGGGTAGACAGCTCTGGTGCGGTTAAAGGTTGGCACATCTACTCTGCACTCACCATCTCTGTAAGGTTGCAATTACACTGGGAGTGAGAACACTACGCTGCTTACACTGCAGCCATGTAGCAATATCTTCCTCCCTTTCTTCCCTTGTTTGTGGATTTGCCTCAAACCTGTTCTATTTTTCCTTATAGGCAAAGCACAGCTAAACAAAATCCCAACTGTTGTATGTCACACAACATCATTCCTGCTTGGAATTGTATGCTAAAGCTTAAAAGGGCCCTCTGAATGCTTCAAACAAGTGTAGAATATTTGCTGGCATTTGAGATAGTGGTCAGGGCCGGGGCCATGTTTGACTGGTTGTGTATTTGTTCAGCTTGTTGAAGGGCTAAAAGCAGAGCGTGGAGGGTGTCCTGCTGTTTGGGCACCGTTAGCAAACCTTTGTGATATTTCACATATGGAAGACATACAGTGGGTGTCTCACAGTGGACTGTCTGGGGAGCTGGGCTGGCCAGCCACAGGGAACACCTACAGAGAGGTACCCTTGTAAAGGGCTTGTGAAAAGGAACCAGCGTGGTGTAAATGACTGAACCCCGAGAAGCAATGGAAAGCTCAGTTTTTGCAAAATGATATTGACCAGCAATGTCTTCTTATTGTCCAACCAACACAAACACAGCACGTCCTGTGCTTGTAATGACATCATTGCAGCATTTCAGTGTTTCTCTTTCATTTTATTGAATGAAATGTGGCATTGTTGTCCGAGGTGTTGTACACTATGTAAACCTAGTGAATTATTGTCCTTACTGTTGCTATATTATTAATACCATTCTATTGTCACGTGTTGTATCCAACAGGCCTGGTCATAACTACGTCAAGGAAGCTGGACAGAGAACAACAAGACGAGCACATTCTTGAGGTAAGGACTTTGTTATGTCTGATCTACCACTCCCACAGCCGTTCTTTTTCCCACTCCGTTTTTTTTTTTAAAACGGAGTTCTCAAAACGCAGACCAGAATACCTCAAGGTCAGCCTACTCTGCCCTCGGTTTCCTCTAAGTAAAAGCGTAGACTTTGTTTTTTTTTTTTTCTTTTCCCCCCTTTAAATTTCTTTGAGTAATACTGATTTCCGGGAGTGGGGGCAGATCCTGGTGACTGCTGCTTTGTTCTTTACCACTGTTGCATCTCAGGGAAAGTGCAAGCCAGGACAGGAAGCTGCCAACCACCAAAAGGCCAATGTCTGAACTTGTGGAGCTACGCTCTCTCTCTCTCTCTCTCTCTCTCTCTCTCTCTCTCTCTCTCTGTCAATACTGCTCTCCCTCCCTCCTGTTAGCAGAGCCAGCGTTTATCTAGGCAGTGTAATTGTGTGCCAGGGACGGAAGGCTAACTGATTGGATGCCTTTTAATTATCATTAGAAGT
This sequence comes from Typhlichthys eigenmanni, assembly GCA_027564635.1. Taxonomy (NCBI): domain Eukaryota; kingdom Metazoa; phylum Chordata; class Actinopteri; order Percopsiformes; family Amblyopsidae; genus Typhlichthys; species Typhlichthys eigenmanni. The sequence goes on along the minus strand of JAODUK010013840.1, from coordinate 6,429 downwards.
TGCACAATGCAGGGTTCGTTGGATGCCGATTGATGCCGACGTGTCGTGGGCCAGACCATTGCTTCATTTTATTCTCTGATTGTACAGTGCACCCACAGCAGTAATTGCATTCCAGGACTCAGTGTAAATGATACTGAGAGAGACTGTTCCTTGAGGGATATATTTTATTGTCTCTCTCCACCTCCATCCATTATGTACTTCCAAATATGTCTCAGTGATGAATACAAATGCCCCCCCCCACCCCCTTTGAAAACTGAACGTTGAAAACGTACGACTGAAGAAATCTCTTGGCACAATAGGTCTTTATTTATAAAGGTGATTGGTTAGTGTGGGCTGAGAGAAGCTTCCCAGGGCCGGCTCATAGGTCTTCCTGCTATTACCCAGACGTTTATTATGACTGTAGCCAACCAGTGGTGGGGAGCTGTTCTATTACTGTTTGGTTGGAGGATCAGCATCAAATCCAAAGCCCCAGCGTGTCGAAAACCAACATGACTGTTATTCGGTTGATGAATGCTGTTCATTTAATAGCCACTTTAAACACTCGGCTCAAATGAGCTTTTTAATGCTGAGGCCAATCATTTTCTGTTATCTATAATAGCCATAGATTCTCATAAGGATTCCCACTGTTCATCGTAATGGTTAACCAGATAAATGTAATGACAAATAGGATCTTTGCTAGAAGATAGCTGTAGAAAGGCCTGTATGCTCCAGCGCTCTAGTGACTTGCTGGTACATTGCACTATTTAGGCCTGCGATGGCCAGAAGGCTCAGGGTAATTTATAACGTGTAACTTTTGACCTAAATACCATACGACGTTGCGAAGTGAACGCCATCTTAGAAGTGTCATGTAACCAATGGCAACTTCAGAGGTTTTTGTGTGTGGTGGAGGGGTGGAGGGGGTACAGTTCAGTAGGACCGCAGCAGGAAGTACTTTATTAAGCTAGTTCTTCCTGGAAGGGGAAGGGTTCCTAACCCTACGACCTCCCCTCCTCCTCTCAAACACCCCCCCCCCACACACACACACACCTGGCTTCACTGTATCCTCAGGGAAACCAATGTATATCTGTGTACTGGCCAAGATTAACTTCAAGGTGCCGATGGTGAGTTCACACGTGGCCGCTGCAGAAGAAGTAATGTGGCCCTATCCGGAGCATGTGGACCAATTAGGGCGGGGCTGTGTCAGCATTGTTTGTGCCAGATGCCAAGAGGAGGGGGAGGGAGCGCGTTTGTGCGAGGGAGGAGGGTTCTTTAGCATTTATGGACGGGAGCTTGGTAGTTGTGTGTGTGTGTGAGAGAGAGAGAGAGAGAGAGAGAGAGAGAGGAAGGGGAGAGAGGGGGAGAGAGGGGGCGAGCCAACAGCAGTGTGGCAATTAAAACAAACAGCAGTCCACTGTCGGTGGTCTGAGTGTGGGCCGTAGCAGCAGTGCTAGAGAGGGGCCAGTGTTGGTCGTGGTGGTGTAATCAGCAGAGAGACAACATGTCAGGACATGCTAAGCAGCCACACTCAGGCTTCTTATTATATATCTGGCCACTGGGAGGCAGAGTGATGCAAAAGAGGGTCACCACACTGCTCTTGCTTGTGGGGAGTGCATGTGCGTGCATGCAGGTGCTTTGTTTTATGTTCATGTTTGTGTTTGTGTGCTTTTGGTGCTTTGTCCATTTGCGTGTTCTCAGTTCTGTATGTAAGTTGAGTGTGTGTGTGTGTGTGTGTTCACTGTTTTTAATAAGGGATTTTATGCTGCCTGGGGAAAGATGTATTCTGCTAAGGATGCATATATACACTATCTGCCCCCATCTGCAGGGTTTGTCACATGATTATACTACATGGGGAAGTTACTTTCATACAGTAATATATTACTTATTACTGTTCAGTAGAAGTACTGTGGTTAAGTTACATTATTACTTTCTCTACAAAGTAATACATTACATATATTACTTTTAGTATTACTTTTAAGAATTTAATATGGGCCTACAGCACATTTCTTATAACTAACTAACATAACTTTCTAAGGATTTGGCTGTTTGGTGTGAGATATACAAACCACATTTTTTGGCATATTTATTGGCATGTTTGCCTCAAACGGGACTAAAAGATGATGTTTCACAACCTAGAAGCTTTTACGGAGGACACGGTCTCTCTCTCTCGCTTCCTCCCTCCCTATCCATGGAGGAGAGCGCTCATTCACCATCTTTCTTTATAGTATCTCTCTCTCTCTCTCTCTCTCTCTCGCTCTCTCTCTCTCTCTCTGCCTGTCACAATGTTTCATATAACATTGGCAGAGATGTACAATGCAGTGGTATTTTCTGCGTTTTCCCGCTAGCCTAGTACGGTTAAAGCTAACATTAGGAAGGACAATATAATAAATTTGCAATGGCCTGAATTTGTATTCTCATTTAGTAAAAGACAATCCAAGACTCATTCTTCCTCGAGTCCTCAGAAGGCCTCCGCTATACGTCTGGCTAAACATAGAAATCTAGCCTTTAGTGTCCCAGTTGCAACGTAGGCCAAAGGAAAACCCAGTGTGTCCAAGCCACAGAAATTGAAGCATCTATTTGTATTATTTACAAGATTTTAGCCGGTCGTTGAATTCACGGACTGTGACCATAACGCACGTTACTTAAATAACTGTAATAATATTACTGAATGTCAAAGGCTAACGCGTTACACTACGTTACTCACTTTAGTAGTAATATTACGTGACGCAATATCTTACATGACGTTTAACCCCCAACACTGCATGTCACTCACTATTCTTTTAAATGGAAAAAGAAGACAAAAATAGAGCTTTTTCATTCACTTTGCTTTTCTCACACATTTGCTTAAGGTTAGGAGGATCTTGTATCTCACTGCTACAGACCTCTGCTGTGGATTTTTTCATTGAATATAATTATATGAAATGATGAGAGGATATAGGAATAATGCAGTTATCAACCAAATAAAAATAATATACGGTTAAATATGATGTCATGTAGGAACAAGTCTATAAAAATAGATTTTAAATAGTTTTCATTTTAAAGATTCCACTACATTCTGCTATCTTTATCTCCTCCAGCAATGCTCTCCAAAGTCTGTGGCCCTGGGGCCCTGGCTTTTATAATCAGAATGACAATAATAAGTGAGTTGTTAATTTTGTTTTGAAAGCTTGCGAAGCAAACAAATGGAGGCACCCATGGGTAACGCATATGCACACACAGACAAACACACACACACGTGCAAGTACACACTGCACTTCTGGCTAAGCAGAGTCCCGGAAGATGTGCTCACTGGATTTATTATCCTAATCAGCGCTCTCACTCATCTCTCCGTTTCATTTAATTTGAATACCATCTTGCTATCGCTTGCTTACATAAACAGAGCTCTAGTTCAGGGTACCTCTGCTTTCCGGTATTAATGTAGGAAGAGGATATCAGGCATATACCACCCCTGCAGATGCCAAATGAACTCATCTGGTCATAATGGAGGTGGTTATTGCCCAGTATAGGATGGGCACCAACACACTGCTCCCAAGAGAGAGGCAGGAAAACTCACAGGTTTCTTGTCATCCTATTTAATTAATTATTCCCATGCAAATAGCATGGGCAGCTGCAGACACAAAACAAAAACACATTATGCCAGTAATTGAAACTATGATACCAAATGGTGTGTGACTAGCCACAGACTCCTAAGTGTTTTTGCTAAAATGCTCAGCAGATGGTTTTAAATGACTCCCTGACATTTGTTGTGGCCTACAATTTCACAGCTTAAAGAATGAATTGCTCACATCTCTGCCAGCCCTGAGATACACAACCCCTGAGTCCATTTCTGGGACACTAGATGAAAACTGTGGTTGTTTAGGTCAGCCCATGGCCCTTGGTTTTCATTAAGCTTCCTCAAAACTGCCCTCACAAGATTAACCACACTGGACCATTAAAAAGAAGCCCAAATTAGCACATGGCTTTGCATATCACAAGGAACCACATTTGTATTGTATCAGGAACCCTGCAAAGCCCATTAATGGAATGTAACCAGGTTTTGTATTGCTATCTGAACTGATAGGCAGTTGTCTAGACCTGTCTAGAGGATGTGATGTTCCCAATAAGTCTAGTTGGACAAACAGTAATGTTTCTTAGAGGTACAGTAAATTAATACATTTGTTAAGGAAAGTTCAAAAATCTACGTAAACCAGAGAATTCTGTGATACTTAACTCTTAGTTATTATATAGAATTATCGAGCATTTAACTTGTATCTTATACTTATTCATTATGAGGATGAAATAAGAGAAATGTACACTTTATCTTTGCAGGGAGACAAGTGTATGACAAACTTCTCCCATTGCATATTGTTCCCCCAAGATCTGCATTATGGCTAATCTCAGGGGGAACTGCCTTTTAATTTTGGCAGACACTTTACTTGCTGAGAAGCACTGAGCGAGCAGTGAAATGAAGGGCCACTGCAGCAGAAAAAGCTTTCCTTCTACATACTCTCTTTGGTTAATTTAAGGCTATGGAATGAATCTTATTTGGAATCTTATTTCAAACATGGCTGTCTTGATCTTTATAAATTACCACAATGGAGGAATGTGTTAGAAAGCCTTTGGCGTCGTTGGATGAAGACTTCGCTCATTGACTGTTACGGCAATACTATGGAGTTACCACCACCGGTTTATTTTTAGCTATATGGGCATGCAATTTCAGCGCAAATAGTAGCCCCTGGTTGTAGATAAATAATCAATAAACAATCGTGACATGTTAAAATGTAATTACTTGAAATCATAAAATTAAAAAGTTTCAGTTATATTTCGGTATAGGCTATGTGTAGCCTATGATTTCAAGTAATTACATTTTAAAATAGAAAATTGACGATAAAGGCCATTGACCAAGCTGCAATATTTGACGAGTTGGGAATGAGGGCGTCTTGGATTTTATATTTTATTCTGCTCTGCGATGCATGGCATTGTCTTCTTTTGCTTGTGTTTTTGCTCATGTTGCGGGTGTTTTATATTACAACTAGCTTTGTGAGACCATTCTGAATTTGTGAGTGCAAAAACACTCTTCTACATCAATATGAATAAATGATGGATAAAAAATAAATTCCAGAGAATCAGTGCCTGTGTTAAAAAGAAAAAAATATCATGTGCCTCGTTGTGGTCTGATGTAGGTGGTCCAAACACTTGCATCACCTCTTCACAAATTTCAGATTATAGACGGGCGCACATAACATTTTTGGTCTGGTTCTCAGAAGAGCACCAGGAGATTTGGTTTGGTACTCACCCTTTAACGGCAAAGTCTGCCTATGCACTGTCCCCCTCACTGTCCCCTGCACTGTCCTCTTTGCTGCCACTCTCACTGTCCTCCTCAGTTTCAAACATGGTAGAAGATGATGGCCTATTTGCTGCTCCACCTTGGTTGATCCTGCGACGAGCTGTTTGCATCCAAAGGTCAACAGCTGGCTTTGGGTCAAATGTTTCTGTGGTCATCTTTGACAAGTGAATGTGCATCAGGGCTGAAAGGCGAATCTGTGACAGGCGGGATCTATACTTGGTTTTGATTAAATTAAGATGTGAAAAACCTCTCTCGCAAGCTGCACTGCTCAAAGGCAGAGTAAGAGACAAAATAATGACCTTGTGAATATTGAGGTAACAATCTGGGTTGCTTGTATTTACAATGTTGACCAAGTCATAAACTGAGGAGGCTGCCAAAAGTTTTCCTGCTTGTTTTAAGCGCATCCATTCTCTTACAGTGGAATCTCTGTCAGGAAGAAACAATGTGGCATCAAACGTCTGAATAATATTGCCAAGTGTTGTGTTCCCAAAACAGTGGAGGTCTTCCATTTCTTGTGGCCAAGTTGAAGGTTCAAAAATTAAAAATGGATCACATGATTTAAGTGATTCATATCTACCTTCAAACTCCTGAATTAAACCTCTCAGAACATTAATTTTGTCCCTGTCTGCATCTGCATTAGAAACAGTATCTTTCCTGTACTTGCCCTCACCATCAAGCAAGAGTGTGAATTGTCCATTGGCTACCATGAGTTCATCTTTACATTCACCAATGGTCAGCTTCTCCTGCTGAAACCTTTGGGATGTGGGCTGCAAAATGTTGCCATTTTCAAGCATGTTACACAGAAAACACTGAAAACGTTCTGTGGATATTTCCTGTAGCTCAACGTCATCGGTTGTAGCCAGTTGAATTTTAATGGCAGGTAATAGCCTCAATATTTTCAAAACAGTATCGTGCCTCCATGCAGACCATCTAATATTGTGGAACTTTCCAAGTTTCAAAAAGGCAATTCCATTTTAATCACAAATATTCTTTAGTGCTTCTGTTTTTTTTGCACTTCCTTTTTGTAGATACAGCTTCAGCAACCTGACTACAGAGCAATTAAATGCCTCACAATATGGAACCATGCGATCAGCAGACTTTGCACAGTTCTCGAGGGTGTGTGCAGT
>JAODUK010013830.1:0-28126 GCA_027564635.1 Typhlichthys eigenmanni | reverse complement strand
CCTATATAGGGTTTTGCCCGCAATATTTCTACCGGGGACATTAGCCTTCCGATTGTTGTGTTGTATGCATTTTTTCTCTTGTTTATATAGACGGAGTTGTGTAGAAGCTATTGTTACCTTTTTTTATTTTTGCATGAGTCTTTTTGTTTGATATGTACTGCTGTGCTGTTTTAGCTTCGTCATTGGGAGACTGGTACCCGGGCTAATATTGTGTTGTGTAATGCTATTGTAATTGTTATTATAAGGGTTGGTAATCCTGCCCCGTGGTGCATTATTTTATTATCAACGTATTGCTTAGTACAGGTTGTTTTATTGATACGGTTGTGTGAGCCTTGTGCTTTTAGCCTTGTTGTAATAAAGCTACACTATTTTTCTAGACCAGCCTGCCTTATTCATTAAGTTGGATGCCTGGGGCAACCCTAAGCTCTAGACCAGAGCATATTTTCCCACACATAGTTGAGGGAAATATAGGAGGGACACAGGAATGCTTAGTCTACTGAACAGAAACGGCCACAAAAACGTACTGCGAGCTAGTGGACTTGCTGCACTATATCCAGAAAACGAGTCTAATTTATTGATGCAAGCGGCCGGACACGAGCGCCTTATTGATACAGAGGAGCCTACAAAGTTGTGAAATAATTCTCGAAAAGCAATGAAGCCAATCAAGATGAATTTAGCCTACCCAATGAAAGCAATTGCCTACTGAATGCTTTCCAACATGCTGTCAAACATGTAGACCTATTCGGTTGAATAAATTATCCACTGAGAAACGTGTAGGCCTAAATGCGCAAGTATTTCACAAAAGTAAGGCCCAGTTGTTTGAGCTAATGTTTGAGAAGGATGCAAAACACCACAATATTGACTCAATTTGAATAATTTCATATCTGAATGTATCCGGGTAAGAGTAGTCTGTATTTAGCTTTCACCAATAAGGCATATCTAATGACGCTCTATAGGCACGCGTGTGTAGAGACAGATCGTTCATCTCTTGAGATTGATCAGTTTTCCACCTCCCACCCCCGATTATGGTTAGTACAATGCCCACCACTTGGACAAAAATAAATTAGAATTTCCAGCAGCCCCTCCCAGAAAATAGTGGCAACGTTCATGTCTGCGCACGTGTTTGCGCGTGAGTGTGGGTGTGTGCACAGGCATGTGTGTGCCTGCGTGCGTGGGCGGGTGTGTGTGTGCGTGGGTGTGTGCACAGGCTTGTGTGTGGGTGTGTGTGTGCTTGCGCCTTTGAACACACCCATGCTACAGTATGTTTAGAATTGAACCAATGGTGGGGCTTTCACTTGCTGCATCCAAACACACACACACACACAGACACACACGCGCACACACGCACACACACATGTACACAAACACAGCACTGCTTACCTTCACAGACATGTTGATTATTTGTATTTAAATCTTTGGCAGCATCTTTTGCATCTTTTGCCAGTGAAGCACTGAATTCAATTGAGCTGAATCGATGCTGCTAACACTCAGGAGAGCTCTTTCTATCGAAAAAGGGTAAAATCAGGAAAAGGTTTTTTGGCTTGGTTTCTCGCCTGTATAGTTTATGACTAATAAAGCATGAGTATTAAAGTGCAGTGCCTTCCTTCACATCCACTGTGTGTGTATGTGTCTGTGAGAGCATGTGTGCCTGTGTTTGAGAGCGTGTGTGAGTGTGTGTGCTTGTGCATGTACAGTTCTGTGATCTCAGTGTACAATATTAATATATCGAGTGCTTTTTGTGTACTGGGCGAATGACCATCCAGCCAACCAAATGCTCTGATGGGGGGATTACTTGCAATTACATTCCAATAAATAAATGGGGTTGCTCTTCCATTTATGGTCCTCATACTGAGGGCACCTCGAGGAGCTGCAATTTTATTTTAGTTTGAAATGTCAAACTTTGTACATTTCTTTGAATTTTTTATTTTATTTTTTTATTACAGTATTATGTAAACTGTGTGTTATTATTTGTTCATAAATGTTTCAATGCAAAGGTTTAATTTAGGTTACTGTAACATGTGCACTATGTATATTCTACATGTAGCTATTAACCTTTATTTCAACTTTAAAATGTCAGTTCTCTGGAAAAAAAGTTATTTATTTAATGTGTGTGTTTACGTGTTTGTGTGCATGCGTGCGTGTGAGCGCGCGCGTGTGTGTGTGTGTGTGTGTGTGTGTGTGAGAGAGAGCGAGCGTGTGTGTGTGCGAAAGAGAGCGCGTATGTGTGCGAGAGAGAGCGTGTGTGTGTGTGTGAGAGCGTGTGTGTGTGTGTTTACAGCATCTGTGAGTTAGTGTGACGTGTGACTGGTTATGGTTATGGATCACGGAGGCGTGAAGAAGTACTGCGATACGTAGAGTTAACAGTAGACTGCCTGGCCTGGTGTATGAGGCCTCTCTCTAGGTTATCACACTGTAAAGGCACCAACATGGCTGCATCCAAGTCCTCTGTAGATTACTGGATCATACTGTAGTAAAGGTACAAATATGCCTGCATCCAAATGAATACAAAGCACTGTAAAATAGGTTGTGGTACAGATCAAAGCCGCTATAACTCAGGCATATAACTTGGTATGCTCTGATTGAGCTTCATTAGTACCTGATTCAGATCTGTTGAGGAACAACATTGAGTGAACACAGCATAATAGCCTGGCAACCACTGCTGTGCACAACTGATAAATGTTTAATTCAATTGGTGTTATATGGAATATAATTAGTAGTGCTGCCACCAGTACAAATATACAGTTAAAGCCTTACTGCTCTACTTAATGCTGTTATCCAAGGCGAATTAGAGATCAATGTCCCCTTTGTAATCTCTGCTCCAGACTGATAACCAGCACTTTAAAGCCATCTTGGAAATGTAAAGATGTCTGGCAATGTTTTTACAGGCTGTAAATTGTGGTAATAATGTGGCAGGTTTGAAGCCCCCATACTGGGGCATTTTACTAGATTTGACCATATACTTAACTATATTTCAGTTTTCTGGGATTTATTATTATCATCCCACCATTTATTTAATGTCTGAACGTTTGAACTTGAGTGAAGCTCAGTTAGGCTCATTAATTTGGTTAAGTAGATTAATTGTACATTATAGTTTTATTTTTACGATTTATCAATAAGTGATTTAATTTTAAAATGAGCTGGCTACACTGGTCATTTTTCGTAAGGGGCGAGACAGGGTAGTGATAGTGAACATAATATAGTAATGTAACTAGTAATATAAATAATTACTTTTAATACCCATTAATAAATAAAGTAATATTACTTTTTGAAGGAGTAATAAGTAACTAGTAACTTTCCTTGCTAGTAACTTGCCCAACGCTGCTTACAACATATGTCTGGTTTCCTTGGTATATCTTGATACACCAATATAGTTTGCTCATTTTACTTTGGCATACCTACTACATTACAATTAAACTGATAATGAGTTATATACAGTAAAACATAATTTCTGATAGCTGCCACATTATTTATAAATGTATGTATTGATTTTCTCATACCTATTTTTTAAGTGTGTTTTAGTGTGCTTTGAATTTAGCTGACTTGCTTGTCTGCAAATTCACTGCCACCACACCTGGAACTAATTAGACTCTAATCATGTTTAACTTTCTTTGAAATTTAAATACATATATTATCAGTCAGGGACTTTAAAAAATTGTATCATCCTAAGAAACAAGCATAAGTAATAAAAAAAAATGTAATTGGGAATGCAACACTTCCATAGTGATTCATATTTTCCATCTGGAGTGAAGGTCTGTATTTCTGTATTAACAAAGAGGCAGCTAGCTGTCTAAGAGAAACTTGTTCTCTCAGTAGACATGCACTTTTGACTGCTACTGAAACAACAGACCGGCCAGACTATGCAATTGCAACACACACACAAGCACACAGTGGCACAAACACATCCCAGAATGACGTAATACTGCCTCTTTATTGAAATGTCATGCTGGCTGCGGCATACGGCCTCCTGTCGATTAGAAGGTTGCCTAACAGGACTGTTGCAATTCATCACTGAACGGCGACAGGAGAACTAGAGAGAATGAAAGAAGACAATTGGAGGAAGGGAAGGAAGGTTGAGGGGAAACACACATGCATGATGACTAAGGCAACACGGAGTCAACACTGGACCTTTACAGTATCTCTCTACATGAGTGGAGATACAGTACGCGGCATGCACGGGGATATGGAAGAGCGTATCAATCGAGAAGGTCAGTGGCCATGTGTGCCACATCGTGCGTTCGTGAGATGGACAGATACATGGGCTAATGAAGACAGGACGACAAGGAGAGGGATGGCTGGTTACCATGGCAGCAAACAGGAAGATCACCGTGCGTTGAAAAGTCGCATAATAGAGAAACAGAGATGGTAATAGATACGATAAAGCAATAAACAAGGGTAGGTTAGCTATAAATGTTATTGCTCTCGGTTACCATGGCAGCCAAATAATTTAGCATTTACTGTGCTTCGATCAAATAAGATAACAGAACGAGAGAAGAGTATGTAGGTGGATGGATGCATGGGGAGAAATGCATAAAGGGAACCGTTTGTCACAGACAACGTCAAGATCGCACACAGTGATGTACAGTGGGCCCGCAAAGAAACAGGAGTCAAACACAAATACAAATGTTCGGGAACAGAAAACAATACATGTATGAATTGACCCCTGAATTGATCCCTCCTTCCAGTTTTCAGTGGCAAGGTGATGGGTAACGAGCGGATGCCTTGCAGTGTGTCCGGGACGTTCCTCGGTTCCTCCACCAGAGGCCTGGGAGTGTGAGGGCTCTGTGCAGCGTCTTGGCTGTTCCTACGAGTGCACTCTTCTGGACAGGCCACAGATGTTGTAGCTGGATTCTGCTGGAGTCACTCTCCCAGTTTAGTGCTCCTACTACCATCGGGACCACATTGGACAGCCACATCTTCCACATCTGGTTCAGATGTTCCTCCAGTCCCTTGTGCTTCACAACCTGTCGTTCCTCCTCCTTCCTGATGTTGCTTGCAGCTGGGATTGCCACGTCCATCACAACTTGGGGACTAACACGTATTACTTGGCACAGGTGTTATTGTTATGAATTTCAGTGTATGTCATTCCAGGTTTCATTGTAAACCCTGCTACTATTTTGCTGTACTGTCTCAGGGGCATCTGTGCACAGGCATCTGTGCTAACCAAACAAACGGCATAAGGGCAGCGACTTGCAGCCGATCGCAGCGTCACGTGGAGTGGTAAGGCCAAAGCAGACACAAACCCTGTGTTCACATGCTCATAATTGTCCGTGTTGAACACAAATATAAAATGAAATTGTTGTAGCAGCAATAATTCACAACCTCTTTTGTTTTGGGTTTGCCCACCCTCTCCGAGTTCTACAACAATACATGTTCTGCAATGCTGTTAATAATTTTGTTTTAAATGGGTGAGGCCTAATTGTGCTAGTCTAGTGCAACAAACTGCGAAGGTGGGGAAAAGAGTCGTCTGGAACCCTGCTATATGTATCGATATCAGGATATAAAATGGCCTATATCAGAATATGAGGTTTGTGTCATATCCCACAGCCCTAGTGGCAACATGCCTCTCTTTGATGAAAGAGTGGAATCCACAAGTGGAATCAAGACCGTATGCCTCTCGCTAGTCAGGTGGGAGTGGCCAACTTGTTGCAACAACTTGGTAGACGGGCAGGAGGATGTGCGTCAACATTATTATGTTCTGCCCTGGCATGTAACAGGCGATGCCGTTCTTAATCTTCAGATGTTTTTGTCTGAAGCCAGTGCTATTCTCTCTCTGTGTGGAGACCGAGCCTCCCTGTAGTCAAAGTGCACAGATTATATTCCCTGTATCTTCCTGTGGTATGGCTACTTACAAAACAATATTAAAGAAACCAAACCTTTCTCCTCTTCATCTTTGCCACACTATTGAAAACACAGAAAACACTGAATTATGTTGCAAATGGCGAGCCCATTGTAAAAGGTACAGTCATCAATTGTTCCAGAAGTGTCCACACATTCCTAAATTGTTGATACCTAAACGCATGAATGTGTGTTGTACCGTGTACAATTATCCAACTTTACACATTTATGTTTAGTAAAAGATGTGGAACCATGCAGTTTCTTTACTGTAAGATGCCAGAAAATCTGATGTGTAGGAGATTTGCTATAGCTTTCAAGATCCAACTCTGAGAGACAGTGAAATGAATACCTATAGAATACATGTGTGTTCCTATTAATAACACAGCCGATATATAGCATGCAGTGGTTGTTTGATTTCTTGCGCGTGTCTACAAATGATTAGCCATGGCAATCCATTAATTAATTGGGCATTAGGGCTGTCAAATGTTGTAATAGGCTGTGTACACATCAATGCATCTCCGCACAGCATGGAAAATTCGGAGTTTAATAACGTACTGTTTCTTCTGACGATAAATTGTAATTTGAATGCCACTGAGATCAATTATATGCCATTTTCTTGCATTTTGACATAGAGGGGGAGGAAACACAGAAGCAAACAAATCGATAGATCAAAAAGACCAGCCAATCCATTCGCCAGCCTGCCACCCAACTGGTGAGGCATGCATGTAGATAGGACATACAGGCAATCAGTTCATCACCAAGTAGAGAACATGGCCAAGAGACACAAAAGCATCAGAATGTGTTCCACACCCAGCAAACCAAAGGAAAAAAGAAATAAAGAGAACAAATCTCTTGTAAAGTAACACATAATGTATAAACATGCACACACTCGCAGTGTAATAGCATGGTGCTGATGGTTCAAAGAATTTAGCCTGACTACAGCGCAATGCTCCACAGCACTTAGTTCAAAGCTGGAGCCTTAACAAGCCTTTTAGTAGCAACCCAACACGTTAAATGCACACACATTCATGTGAACACGCATACTGTTTTTTTCCTTCTCATGCAAATAGCCAACTTCCAAATTGCAGAGTTACGGCACTGTTACTACAAGCCATTGTGTTCATTACAGAGCCAAAGCCAAATACCTATTTGATATCTGGCTGTAAGGTTCAACCAAATAATGCTCTGAGGTGTGCACATCTTTTTTTAAAAGCCTCAGAGCCACAGCTAATGCAATAGTGTGTGTGTGTGTGTGTGTGTTTTGGTACACGTGTGTATGTGTGTCGGGGCGAAGGGCTTCGCGTTTGATTATCAGTTAATTACATCCTTACAGGGCTTCTCAGATAAGGCTTTTTCATGTAGGGTTTTAAGTGTATTGGCTTTGGTTTATCTGAACTCATTAAAACAATTATACCAGGAGCGGTGGATACGGTATGACTACCTGCTCTTGCTACCACGGTAACAACATATCAAGAGCCTTTAGGTGCATTCACTGGTCACGTTGTAGGCTAGGTGTGGGCCCTAAGGGGAATCAGGCAAAACCTTCGCTTCTGCCCTTTACTCCAACAGCCATATTGAATATAGGGATGTCATGATACCAGAAATGTAGCAGTCGATACAAATACCAGTGAAATTCCACGGTTCGATACCACGGGGCGAAAAAAACAGAAACATTCACTGAGATCCTGGTCGGCACTCCGGAGGTATCGGCAAGCGCGAGGCGAAAAAGTGTCAGCTAAAAGGCATTGTACAGCATACATACATGAATGTTCGCGAATATGCGACGTAGTCCTACATATTTTATTCGCTTCAAGGCTGATTTTGTTTCACTTATGCCAGGCGATTATATGTTTATCAACGAACCACTGATGTCACATGACAATAGCGGAACTGCGGAACTGTTTACTTTTTGTGAATGTATTACTCCCTGATAATCCGCCTAGAACGCAAAGTAGCTGTTTTGCTGATTTTCTTTTCGACGAGGGGAGGCGGAGCACTTCCATGGTACCGTACGCGTCAAGGTTGGATTTCCGCTACCTACAGTACTGTACAAAAACGAGTACAGTCCTGTTTTCAGAATTTTGGCATCGACTTGGCACCGAAGTACCGGCTCTCATGACATCCCTAATTGAATGTTAGATGGGAGATTAGACTGACCTGATACTGTAGCATTTTGTTATTAAGTGCTGGCATTCAGTATTGAATTCCACCATTGTGAAGTGTCAATTAACTGTGTTTACAATTTATCTGATCGTTAGCTACTCACAGAAGGTCAAGTACTATTGCATGGTAGGGCTGAGAGATTGGGTTGGCTTGTTTTAGGCTGATTAAATGTGTCAAATAATGCTTGTGTGCTAGCCACACTCTAAAAAGCCTTTTATTTCTACTGTTTACTAGCACTCTGAGAGGCAGTTAGTGAGCTTTCCCGTGCACTGCAATAACATTGCATTAACGTGATGATCTTCACAGGTGTAGAGTCTGGACCCTGCAATCTGGACAACACCTTACAATGTTCCTACCTTCTTGCACTGCCTGGAAGGGATTGTTTCCATCCACAAACTCCACAGAGATGGTTATCTTCTCTGTCTCCAGGATCTCGTTGTTCAGGTTGAGGTCCGCCACTGCCAGGCGAAACACCTCCTCGTCCTTGCGGGCCGACTCATCGAAGATGGCGCCTGGAGCAGCGGAAAGAAAGGCGAGAGAGAACAATATTTGAACACTGGCAGAGCTTGGATAGAGGAGAGAGAGAGAGACAGAGAGAAAGAGAGAGAGGCAAGTCAGAGGTGACTTGAGAGAAAAAGAGAGCGAGTATGTATGTGTTCATCAAGGTCAGCTAATGCCCAAAGGTGCTTTCCCTCATCCAAGGTGCTAGATGTCACGAGCACAAAGGGAAGGGGACACCACCTTGTGTGTGAGCCACCACTAGGCCAGTCGCTTGTCGCTTTAGTGTCGCTTTAGCTGGATACATGCACATTAGTCAGACATAAAGACAGCAAGCCCTACCAGGCTCTTGCTTAGAGAAGGCATAGAGAGAGATAAGGCTGCTGGATAGCTGCTCTCTTTTTGCTCCGGCCTATTACGCGAGCAATTAACCTAATGTCGCTACCCTCTTCCCTTTTACCTCTTCCTCACAGTCTGCCTTTCCCTTTAGCCTCTCATTTTATCCCAGTTTATCCACTGAATCAAATGAGCCAGTAATTGTCTAAGCGAGTGCAATCACACACTGTATTTCACCACCAGAAATAAAAATATACAGTAGCTATACTGTATATTTATGCTTATGTTATCTATTCTACACTGTAACCCTGTTTAAGCAAACCTCATTAACACCCATGTACAGGTCAGTGGCGCTAATTGCTGTGAGTATAAGTGGATTTGTGAGATTAAAAACTGTCAAAATATGAACCAGCACATTTGGCATATAGCTATGTGGGTAAAATCACAGCAGGAAGCTGGGGCTTACTGATGAAACCATTCAAAATGAAAGCCATATCACTCTGGCAATGCCCAGTGTGAATATAGTGTTAAACAAGATACTGTAGGTTTGACAGTATTTAACACAATAGAATATGGCTTTATTACCGCCAGGGTTGGATATTTAATTACAACAATACAACTTCTAAAAGTTGCAAACATCACGTTCATTTCGTAAGATGGCTTGCATCAGAGACTTGACAATGTGTTTGCCTCTCCGACCTCCACGTTTAATAAATGACTCGAGAAAACTGGAGCCTATAGCAAAACGGTAAAGCATGTGTAAGTAATTGTTGTGTCACATAGTAACCTGTATGTACATCAAACAAGACCAAAGGTAATCAGTGCTAAAGATGCTAATTCCAGTTGGCAGGGTTGAAAGGAAAGCATTCACATTCGCGTGACCCTCAACTGTCACCAAGATCATTACTGTGGCCACAAATGAGCTTAATAAAATATACATCCCTGAATAGGGATGATCTAACAACACACTGTCTTCCTATCGCTGATGGGGTTATTCTAATCACCATGCAGTATAGATGAGATGAGACCAACCAGACGGAGGTGACACAGCGATAAAGAGTGAAAAACAAAGAGTCATTAACTATTCCATTATGGGTGAATTATGAATGGGGTTCCAATAGGGTTCAAGTTGACACTGCTGGAGGACAATTTTAATAGGCACAAGCATCTCCTACACCAACCCCACGACAAAGCGGGACATGTTCGCCTGTTTATGTCTAGAGGACAAACTGCATTTGGGTGAGAACAGGGGAAAACCAATGTCACAGAGAGAACAGATCAAGAGGGTAAACCCCAGGATGGAGGCACTCATCATCGTCAAAAATGCATTTTGTATACAAAAAATAAAATAAAATAAAAATGATGAGCATGCTAAGACAAAAAGGCTACAAATCACTTTGCGACCTTAGCAGAGAGCTGGGAGACAGCGAGAGAAAAGGCCGTTTGGAATTCGATCAGTGTGATCCACTAATCTCTGCTTTGTCAGAGATCGAAAAACACAACAATAGTTAGGATAATATGATCCCCCCCTCTCTCTCTGTGCTTACTGTAATTGCCCATTCCATGTCTCATTTCCATAGCTGTTCCACCTGTGCAGGGTCAAGCTGTGCTTAATAAGCCATTGTGGTACATTGTTTTACCCCAGCCTCTGTGGGAATGGGAATAACTGAACACACACACACACACACACACACACACACACACAAAGAGTGAAAGCATATGTGAGAGAGAATCTGATAAAGGAAGTTCCAGGGCGTAAGAGAGAAAGTGGAAATATATTTGAGCAGTACAGATGTTTCGAATAATGGAATAAATAACCTTACATGACTGTGGACAACTCTTCTGTACCAGCATGGGTAGTATGCCCTCATGCTCGCATGCAAGTAATAGAAAACGCTGCGTGTAGACTCAGCCAATTATGTGATTAAAATCAGCATGGTTGTGTTTGTTTGTAGACAGGGGTATGCATGTATACTAGCCTATCAGCATTAACCTGCATTGTTTGTATGAGGCAGAGGAAGTGAAAATATAAGTGGATGGGTGAAGACTAAAAAAGAATAGTGTTAGAGGGGATGCCAGCAGCTCTCTGCTCTCTAGAATAGAACATCAACACAACACCATGCTAAAACACACACACACACACACACACACACACACGTGGGTGTGTCCACCCACATACACACAAGTCATACACGCAACACGCAATGTTTCCAGTAATGTGCTTGTAAGAGCAATGGCAAATGTCAAAATATATATCAGTCAGTTAATACAGGCTTGTTTTATACACACAGCCTCCTCAAAGGCACTTGAGCTTGTGCACACACACACACAGGTCATTTTACCTTCCCTTGACATCAGTGCCATTATCAGTTCAAAGTGCATTATAAGAGGATGCTAAATACAAAAACAGAGGCTCAAAATCGATTGCCCGACAATGGGTCGGGTGTTAATTTGTGGCAATTAGGAGGGAAAGAGGTTAATATAACGATGTGAACAAGCTTCTTGGATGAAGTGCATTGGAACTGTCCTACCATATTCAGTTTTGAATGCATTATTATTAACCTGCTTTTTACCCTTTGGTCAAAATCATCTGTTCAGGTGAACGTGGTATTACATATGAGGACAAGGCATATTGTTGGATGCACAAAACACAGCTACAATTCTTTAAAAATACGAATTTTGAAGGTCCCATCATGCTCTAATGCTAGGCACCACGCTCATGCGCACAAGTTCTAGCTAGGTCCAGAGATTAAACCAGTGTTTTCTTCATGCTAAGTAATGAACAGTACAGTGAAACAGTGTAGTCAAACAGTTTTCCAAACAGTTCTATTGCATAAGCACCCCCCACACACACACACACACACACTCCCTTAAGTTATTAATTAGATTCTTTCATTCAAACACTGAGCCTCAGAGTGCCCATGACAATGGAGACACACACACACACACACCTGTTGTTTAGCCAGCACCTGACACGACGGGGATATTTACATAAGAACAGGAGGCTGCCATCTAAGACTGACAATGATAATGACCACACACGCACGCGCGCGCACGTGTAGCTGATGTATAGCTGACTGTGACAAGGCCGGCCAGAGGTGTTTCAGTCTCGCCGCGATGAAGGCAATGACTGATGATGATGATGATGAATGAGGGAAGTGGTCGCCCTGGGCTGTCCAAAGTCAACAAGCGCAAACACCCACGGTAAACATGCGCGTGCACAACTGCACGTGAGGCGTCTGACATCAGGAAGACAAAGTAGAATTAACGTGTGTGTGGGCCAGAAGAAAAGAGTGTGAGAGATAAACACAGAGTGAGATAAACAAAATGGAGGATGAATGGCTTCGACAGCGCAAGGCACGCAAGTAACAGTATCAGACAAGTGACAATGAATGTACAGTACAAACACCCGCCCACACATTTTATCATTCATATTCTCCAAAAGATACACGAGCACATCTTTATGACATATGACGCCATATACACTACGGTAACTGTATGTGTGTGAGTTTTGCTGGGCCGCTAGACCCCAGCTTCAATTCAACCTCCTGTGCTAATGCAGAAATCCCCCTGGCAACCTTATATTTGTGCTAGGAACAAAGAAAATGGGTCTCACCGCCACCCGCCCCCCATCTACTGACCGACCCCCGACCCTTCGTGCATTCAGCGGCATGTAATTTAATCCGTTCCACCGTCAAGAACAGTAGGCGCGATACCAGAGTAGAGTGTAGCCCTGGTACACAGGTGACCACCACCTTTTGTCACACAAAGCCCTGCCAAGGTCATCGCAACACCCCACCACCCCCCCCCCTCCCAAACTCCTCTCCTTGCTCAGCCTTTTCACCACCTCGCCCTCATATTCCATCGGCCTACATATTCCATTGTCCTTTGCTCGAGTGCCTTGCACTTTGTTCAAATTGTGTCCATCATGGCAGAAACTTCAGTGACCGCCACTGATGTTTTCCCTCGAGACATATGTGCCTCAATCTATTATCCACCAAGGACTAGGACAGGAATCCAAACCTCACGCACCTAAACAAACATTTACATTCAACTGACTGGTAAAGTCTGTGAAGAGTATTATTTACCACTAGGTGCTGTTAAAGAATAGCACTTATGTACACAGTATGTCAAAGCTTGCGGCCGACGTTGGCAAGGCTCGGCCTGTTTGACAGCTAGCGTCGACTCAGCAGTGGGCTTGCCAGGCTTGAATAGGTTCTTAAAGGGATACTTCATGTTTCATCATACATTAACTGCAAAATAGCCAGCTTGGTCAGCACCTATACTATGCTACGGGCAATGCAAAATGCTAGTTAACATACACCATCCTTCTTATCCTTCCTTCAGATCAGCATTGACTAAAGTGTCTGTCCCTTATGTTCCTACTTGGCAACAATAAACCTTAAAGTCAAGTAAATTACATAATTCTAAACTGAAGAAATACTGTGAGGAATTTTATATTTGTAAGGTACTGTAATGTTAAAGTCTAATTTGAACAACTGGCCATCTTCAATTCCTCCAAATTCTGAACCCAGTCATCATTCACAGATCAACGAGTCCCAATCTTTCCTAGGCTTAGGTTGTTGCCGATTTCATCCTTAAATAGCTCTAATGAAGCGTTTTCAAAGGGTGAACTGTCAATCACGATAAGTCAACTGGAGATTCTGGCTGACAGCCAAGCAAGCCAGTTTAGCTAAACACCGGTCGTGAGACATCTGTGAACAGGTTAACAGACACTCATTCTTTAAATATCCTGGATTTTACAATTAGCCATACAAGGTCGACTAATCCTCTGAAAGACGACTGCATCAGTGTTAGCTAGGCTATTCCCTATCCCTTCCTATACACAGTAGATGCAATGCATTCCAACATGGTGTGGCGTGGTGGAACGTATCCACCAACCACCCTTTACCACACCTTGTCCTTCAAAAAGACATGATGAGAATTATTTTAAAATAAAACAGCAAGAGGAAACATTAGTGACCGTCTGGCTTCCCTGTTGCTTAATCTTGCTTAAGCGCCATGTCAGTCAATTTAAGCATACTGAATCCTAAAGCACGCTGTGCTGATAAATGCTAAACGTTGGGAAGCGATTTTGCCTGAAGCGCTGCCGAGAAGCTCCAGATTTTGTACACATCACAAATGTCACGTTGTATTTCAGGGAGGGAGGGCGGGATGGAGGGATATTTTGAGAAGCCCTTCAAACCACTAGCCCCTGTGTTATCGGGTAACCCCCCCCCCCCCCGTCTACTTTTTCATCTGTCCTTCCTTTCTTTAGTCTCTCCATTTCCTTCACACCTCCCCTCGCCTCATCATGCTAATCCTTTTCTCCCAGAGCTGCCCTTTCACAGTTTTTCTCCTCTTCTACTCGTCTGTGTAACGTTTCATTCTTATCGTGTCTCCTGCGCCTCCACTCCACTGACCCTACACCTCCTATGCTCATCCCTTCACCTCCCACTTCGATTATCTTCCTTCACGCCTTTGTCTCCTCCCGTCTGTGTAATCCGTTTCCTTCTCTCGAGAGTCTCCTTATTTTCTTTGTCCCTGCTCTCTCCTCTGCTTCTCCATCACTCACTTGCTGTGGAGCGTGTGCGTGTTGCTAATAATGGAGCAACTCCGCTAGCTGATTAGCAAAGTATTCAAACAATCTGCCATTAAAGATGCAGTCAGCTATTGCAAGCTAAATGTATGCTAATGCACCCTTTCCCCAATTGCATTCCAATCGCATTGCAATATCTTACCGTTCTCTTGTGCATGTTGAAAAAATACTCAGATACTTCTACACAGTCGGGGGGGGGGGGGGGGCAGGGTGGTCTAGTGGTCTAAGTGTTGGGCTCCCACCCGGCAGGTCGGAAGGGGGCTGTGAGGGGGACCCCATTAGCATTAACGTTAACATTTGAATTTGATGACGTATGAGTGTACCACTGTGTCCACAATTGATATATACCATCATAGAAATGCAGCTGTGGTACACAAGTACACAAATGAGTACACAAATGAGAACAAACACTGTTTAATCAAGCCTGACCACATATTAGCTAGCTAACTAGACGGCAGAGATACAATAGCTCTATATAACAGCCTAAATAGATGACCTCTGATCAAGACAGCAAACCTAATTGTTCAAATGAACTACACTTGTTCTGTCTGTGTGTGTCTATGACTGCTTTGTCTCTATAATTTGTTTTCCTTTTCAAACACCAGTCCTTCCACCCACACAGTCTCTCTCTCTCTCTCTCTCTCTCTCTCTCTCTCTCTCTCTCTATTTTCTGCTTCTTTAAGTACCTCTCCCCAAAGGCCTTCTATCTCTCCATGGAATACTGCTCCACACGTAGCATTGTATATTACTAACACATGCATTCCATACATTCATTAGTATCAGTGAGTCATAGCAGGCTTTGTACAGCTGCCTCCATCTGCTTGGCCGTCAATCCTGTGGGTCACTAGCACATGCCTTCACACAAACACACAATCCTAACACCTGTGTGCACATACACGGCAATAATAGGCTGGCAATGAATATTGGCATTACATTTAATGATTTTCATTAGACAGCCAACACATGCATGTAAGGATAAATGGTTGCATTAAATCTAATACAGAGATTTTTCTTGATTCCTTCCTTAGCTATCAGGTAGGAACATTAATTTTCCCTATTATCTTGGTCAATGGAATGTGTGACTGCATTTATACTGCCAAAAAAAAAAAAAAAGCGGTCCAAATTTTGCTAGTTCCAGACCCAAAAATAAAGAAATAAAAACTATGATTAGGCCCATTTCTTCAGGTCAAACTAAAAAGCCATTGCTATAATTGTAATCAGCAGCCTTCTAGAACAATCGTTAAAGAGAAGCTATGTAGGAGCATGGCATTAGCCTGCATGGAGGGAGCATGAATAAACCGGCATGTGTTTATGCATAATATATAAGTGTGGGGTGGGCATTACGGTTGTCAGTGTAATAATTTAGGATTAGATTCTGAATTATTAACATCCATATGCAACTATAGCATAGTTTTATGATACAATACACAATGCATTAAACGGTTTTATTAAATCACTCAGGCGAGGAGATAAACTCTTACTGTATAATGTAAAATATAATAGTCTTTAATTGAATGTAACCACTGCAGAAAAGAATACAAGCAAAAACTTAAGGGAGAGAAAAATTAAACTTTTCATTTCACTATAAACGAACCACACATACAGCACTCATAGGCATGTATGCAGGAAAACGGCACGCACGCACTCACACACACACACACACACACACACACACACACACGCTTTGGCTGGAGGCAGCCAGCCAGCCAGAGAAGTTCATTTAAAAGCCAGAACGTCAGCAGAACCTCTCCCCACACACACACAGTTGAGCTAGGCTGTTGTTTTATTCATCACTGCAGTAAGTCTGGTGGCCCCCAGGATCCAACACCCACAGCCCCCTAAAGGAGATATAGGTGGCAGGAGGTGTGTGTGCGTGCGCGCACGTGTGTGTGCATGTGTGTGGTCTATATGAGGGTTAATGCGAGCATCTCATGCATATATGCAGCTGAGCGTAACTCACAATTACTCCTGTGTTTGCAAAAGGTGTACATGTTATGTGTCTGTTTTACTCCCTTGTCACTACCATTTTGTTTTATCTATAGTTTCCACCACCAGGTTAAAATATCAAAGAGAGGGTGCTTGATATTCATTATCCTTCTGTGTGAAAGGCCCGCCGGCAAATTCTCATCAACAAAAACACCCGTCATCCCAGGCCAGAGGGATAAAACCCAGCATGTCACAGGTGTAGAGTATTTAAGTAAATTAGACAATATGCGTTCATTCTCAAGGTAATTCTCGAGAACGTTTGCTAACTTGGATCTGAAATCAAAACAATATAGCTCTGCGGCGCCGCCCCCCCCCCACATTGAAACACACTGTGAAGCAAAGCATAGTACTACAGCTTTGTTGATGTGAGTCGTGTTCGCCACTTTGTTTGTGTTACTATTCACTGATTATTTTTTTCAACACGCACAGAGAACGATAAACTAGTGAAATGCGAGGAGATATTTGGTGAATTTGACAAAAAGTTTATTAGCTTACAATTAGCTTACAATAGCTGACTATACCTTTAAGGTGGATTGGAGAGACATGTAAAGACTAACTCGTTTTACAGTATGTGTTATATTGTAATCAGAACCAGAAATGTCCTCCCCAGCTCACTGTTTGTGTTGTTTTTAGTTCAAAACAAGCATAATTTTCAAGTTTACTGTACGTTTAGCCCACTTGTTCTAAGGTTTTCAATAGGGATTACATTTAGTTAACATTGTATACTCATGAACATGGAATGTAAAGCCACCCGTCCTGGGGTGTTTAACAATGTAGATGGAACTAGTGAGCCTACAGGCATACATACTTCTGTTCACAGATGCAGTTTCAGTGGAACCCTACAGCAGCTGGGAAACCCTCAATTTTAAAAATGAAATGGATCGGATCTGATTATGGCTATTTAAGTCAAAGACGGAAGTTCAGCTTTCAAATGAATATTGCCCATTGAACAAAAAGATTTGAGCTAAGCAAGAATGGTAGAAGGCTTGGGGAATGCTAATGGGGTAAGCTTGGAGAATATACTGTGCACAAGGGAGGCAAATGTTGCAGATGCATCATGGGTTCGCACGGCAAAAAGATGTCTGCACTTGTTAACTTGTATTAATTTACAATTTTGCTGAACACTCCCCTTATTAAGCCCTACTTTACATTCAAACAGTGGCAATACAGAGCCTATACAAGTATTACTGTATGTAGTTTTATCACGTGTGAACCGGAGGTGGAAAGTAACAAATTACAAAAGTAAGTTGAGTAACCAATCATTGTTCTTCTACATATATGGTTCACTCTCTTGGTACAGGACGTGGTTTGTGTTCAGAAAACATTGTCACATGACACCTGTGCAGTCCATTCATATTTTAATGAGTGATTTCCTCACAGTATATTTGCACATGGGTAATACCGGAACATTAAGACTGTGGTTACCTGAATTTTGAACTGCACAAACCTCTCTGTACCACCTATAACCGCCGACATATTATAAATAATGGACATCCCAGTGAACTCTTATTTCCTCTGTTAAAAATGTCCCCAGATTTGAAGGCGCTGCTATCGCTCTGATCGTACAGGGCTTGTTTCTGTACCTGGGTCTCCCACTTCGCTGCTTCTCACATATTCTCTATCTTTCCCTCTCTATCTTAATGCTGCAATCGCTCCACTTTTCCTCTGCGCGTCCTGCCCAGGAGTATGATATACTGAGCCTATATTGTACTCAGCCTATTGTACTCTCCACACTTCTCTGTCCTGGCGCCACAATGGTGGACGGAGCTTCCTGCGGTAGTCAGGGCAGCAGACCTGTCTTCCGCAAGTGACTTAAAACCCATCTGTTCAGAATCCACCTTGGGTCCCCAGTCACTAATCTCCCTATCTTTTAGCACTTCCACTAACAAAATCTCTCTGAACTTCTTCTGTCCTTTAGTAATAAATAAATACATTTCTACCTTCTTCATGTCCTTAAGTTCTTAGAATATTGGCACTTTGTTACACTTCTAGCAAATATTTCTTGGTATATGTTGTGAATGTCCTGGTATATTAGATAAGGTATGTTGCATAACGTATAACATTGTATAATGTATAACAAGGTATATTAGATAACGCATAATGCAGAACATATAACTTTGTATAATGTGTAACATGGTATATTATATAACCTATGTTGTATAACATATATTGTATAATGTATAACAAGGTATATTAGATAATGCATGTTGTATAACGTAATATAATGTATAATATGGTATATTAGATAACATATATTGTATAATGTATAACGTTGTACTGTATAATGTATACCATGGTTAACACTAATGGCATGCTGCCGTCGTTATCATGTTGGTTGCCTACAACAACTGTGGTATGATTTCTTCTTCTATTGACAAATGTACTGTTTGTAAGTCGCTTTGGATAAATGCATCTGCTAAATGCAGAAAATGTACATTTACTCAAATCAGGGTCATCTCTTGGCAAACAGTCAAAGCTATAGAAAAAGACTACACAATATACTGTATAGTATACTGTAGGCATTATACTGTATAGTATACAGTACTGTATATGCAATGTTGCAAAAATAGACACACCACAGCAGACACCAGTGTTCATAGATATATGAATCTGCCTTTTGAATTGCACAGTGTGGGTTTTCATCTCTGAAAAATAGCAAGCTCAAGAAAATATAAATAAAAAATAACAACTGAATGCAAAATGAAATAATTAATTCAACAGCTTGTAGAACAGAACAGACACAGGGAGAAGCTCTCTTGGCAACAAGACCACAATCAGTAACATACAATGAGAGCTATCCAGTGTCAGCATTATACTGTAACAAGTAGATTGCGTTATTCAATGCTATTGAACATCCTTGATGGCTGCTTGTGAAAATTAATAATCTCTAGGCACTACGTGTGCCAGGAGAGCAAGAGCATAAACACCTGATGGGACATAGATGATGGGAAGAATATGCAAACCTTGACCAGGCTGTGGTTTCATCCAACAACATGCTATTACAGGGAGAAGTACAGCTGTAGCTACTGCATCTACTGCATCTACTGTGCTATGCTAAGAAACACTACTGTCAAACAATAAATCCACATCTTGTTTGTTTTTTTTTTTACACAGAAACTTCTTCTACACAGCCGTTTCCCTTCTTGTTGCTATATCAGTATTTGATTAGCAGCCAGACCCCTGCATCCACCCATTGATCCCATGGCTACCACACCTCCTTTGTCTGGGTTTACGAACTGTATTGTATTAATCCCTGGACTGAACAAACACCACCACCACCACCACCAACACTACAACCACCACCAGTGAATCAATTTCGATTGAGTCCTCTTGGTCCCCCCGCTGCCCCTTGCCTCTTCCGCTGACTCTCATCCTGTCCCCCAGATGAAGTCTAATTCTAATTAGTACCTAATTAGGGAGGATTAGAAAAACTAATGCATTGGAATCGAACATTTAATTAACAAACTGTGAGAGACAGTGTGTGTAAGGCAAGCTGCTATACGCCTTTGGACATTCCCACTGTTGTTGCCAATGCCAACCCTCTACATTTTTCATAACTTGTATGGTCAGCAAGCTTAACTAGCTAGCTCTAGTCACAGACTTGCCTTATCATTCCTCTTGGGGTTATCATTATAATAGCACCCTTGTATGCGTAAAAGGGGGTCTTGGTAAATCTTACACTGAGGTTAGTGGGTACAAGGGGATATAACCATCCAGAAAAGACATGTACTAATAACTAATAAATGATAATGGTAGAAACATCTGGCACTTTTCCTCCACCGGATTAGCATGGTGCTACTGTATACGCATGGCGCTGACATTCTGACATACAGTAGCAACACTGGATTAGCATGGTGCTACTGTATAAGCATGGCGCTGACATTCTGACATACAGTAGCCCCAAAAAGGATAAGGGATAACTATTATACAATTATTTATTTAATCTGATTCCATTAACCATTTTTATTATTACCATTGTTTTTCTGTATTGCTGTATTTGTTTATGGGAAACACGATTGTGCATGTATTCCCTTTCTGACAAGAACTTTGAGCTGCAAGTCTATATGAAAAGAGCTATACAAATAAAGACGTATTAGTATAATAATTATTATACATTATATTACAATGTGGACCAGTGGCTGGCTTGAATTCAAGATGGTTAGTGTCAACTCTGCATACAGTTATGTCAGAAAAATCACATGAAGCTGATCATATCCTGGAGGGACCTTCTAAAACCAAACCTGAACGCGAAGAAGCAAACTGCACATCTAATATTGATTGTGGGGAATTCACTTTGTGCGTGATCAGCAAAATTGCTTTAAAAAGTGATTAGATTAACATTACATTAGCTCTAGAGAATATTGGAATCATACAACATTTGGAGGAATAGCCTATAATAATAATAATGACTCTCAAAATAGCAGGAAGCCACCGCTGCACACATACTGTATAACATCGTGTTACGCAGACCTAATTTAAACTATGAGCCTGACCTTTATGTGCATGTGTTACTTTGGACTAGATAATCATGATTAAAAAACAAAAGTTAGAAGAAAGTAATGCGTTCACTATATACTGTATCTCCACTAGCATTCCATCAATACCTAGGCTCACAGCTCTCTGTTTATTATTTTGCTCTGTTGCCACATTTTCCCCAGTCTTGACCCCCCCCCCCCCCACCTTCCCATCGTCTCCTCTATCTCTGTCTTTTCTAAAACAGATTGGTTTTGTTTTTGTCGCAGGCTGAAGGTCTTGCACAGCAACTTTGAATCTTCTCCATAATGTATGACTTAGTGAAATAGCTGGCAGAGAGAGAGAGAGAGAGAGAGAGAGAGAGAGAGAGAGAGAGAGAGAGAGAGAGGGGGCGGACTGAAGAGAAACAGACATAGAGGCCAAGAAGCAGAGATCATTTGCCTGGGAGAGATTTACTGAGATCTCTCAGTCTCTCGATCTCAGTGACTAACTGTAATTAATAACCCAGTCAACATGAGACCGTCAAGGAGCACAAACATCCCACATGTTGGTTCACACACCCCTCTGCCAATCGCAACACTTGTCAGCTATATTTCCTCTTAGGGAATGGGAGAAGGCGGAAAAAAGACGGGATTATGCAGCGAAGTAAAGGAGGTTAGGTGATCCACAGTGAAAAATAAAATGCAAAGTTTTTGGAGGTAAGCAAAAGAAATACTAGGTTTTCCAACAAGACTGAGGCAAATGGAAAGAGGGGAGGGGAATTGGGGCCAAGAGGGACATTTGTCGGCCAGAACACATGCAGGGAATGGATCCATGTTTTCCTCTGAGGGGCGTGTCATAGCCCCTGAATGATTTAACTGGAGGAAATGCCATCCAATCTGCGAGCCAGTGCATGCTGCTGTGAAAGGCACCTCGACGCTGCATGTCTTCTGTATCTTTTCATCTTTGACATTTCCACAACAGTACACACACACACACACACACACACACACAACCTTTTCTTGAAGTACATTGTGTTATAAAACTTCTGAAATAGACTCCTGCACACAGACACACAGACACACACATAAACTATAGTAATTTGGCCAGCTAAAGACCCAAATGGTCTGTCTGAATGACGTACAGTATATTTAGCCAGTAGCACAGTTCCTTTACTGTCACTTGTCACAACAACATGAGCCTATTTAGCGTGACTGTAAAGAGAGACAGGTGTCTCAGGTAAACTGGCTGATTAGACATCTTGGACTGCTGGCTGGGTGTGCGCGGATAGCCAGAGACACTGACAGTCACCCAATCAGTGCATTTTCCAACTGCTACTGACACACACACACACACACACACACACACACACACACACACACAGAGTCACCAGTTTAGCTGGAGGATGTCTAAAGTGTCTCGGAGACAGAAATGCAAGATATTTACACAAACTCTTGGTGAAGGTACAGGCAGGGCTCAGCAACAAGGTAACTGAACCGAGAAATACTAGTAACACAAGAAACTAGCAATGTGAAAATAATCGAGCAACAAAATAACAGGAGCGCCGGGTTTAAAAACAGGGAAGAACAGGTGAAAACAATAATCTAATTAACGCACCAAGGTCACAACAGAAAACCAGGAGTGGAACAAAACATGAAATATAAGGAAAACACAGAAGAAAAGACTATCATGAAACTGCAAAGAGCATCTGGACATCTCTCACACACACTCTCTCACACACATGCACACAGCTTGCCCTCACTATATTTTTAAACATTTAAATATCTAACACAGGAATCTGGTTATACAGTATTATAGTTTCTCCCATACAGTTATCTTTCATAGGTAACTTTCTATTCAATATGCAATATCATATTTCACTGCACTGAAATATACAACAAAACAAAGCCAAAGGAAACTGAAAGCATAAATAATACATGTGTAATAAATACATAATCATAAATCACATCTAATTAAAAGGTGATATTTCCCTTGTGGTACACTGACAGCATTAACCCTCGCACACGAGACGACATCATTGGTTGAGGAGGGTCTCAGGACCATGGACAGCACTGCTTGCTGAGCAGTCTGCGGGGATGACTCCTGTTGTGTTTTTGACACACAAGTTTCTCATATCCAAACCTGCGGAATAATAACATGCTGTCTTTTATTGTCATATATACTGTGTACACACACACACACACACACACACAGGTGTGTTATGTCAATAAGGCTCACCCCACTAGTAACTACACTGTCATGCCTATTATCACTGAGCTGTACAATTAGCCTCGTGATAGGCTACCATCCAAACTGCAGCTCTCTCGACCTACGACATAATCTGATTGGCCTGATTATTTTATACATGGTCGACAAACGCATTGAGGGGTTCCAGACTGATACTCGTAGTGGAATGAAACTGGAGCATTCGATTTTCTACTTATCGAGTGCCTACGTCATGAAAATAAAAAAACTTAAAGAGTGTGTGCTTATGTCATGCGATTGTTACTGACTGTATGTCAGCCTTTATGCCAGTGAACAGTGTGTTGACAGCTACATTATTGCTTGTTTTCGCATGACACAAGGCATTCAGTGGCTGGCGTTCGTGTACATAATGTACATAGCCTGTATGTGTACTCTGGCCTACATGACTGTTGAGTTAAATACATTGAAACGCTGTTTGGGCGCATGTGCGTATCAAGAGGTGTGCGAGAATGATGAAAGGAAAAAAAAAGAAGCAGCCCCAGAAGCAGAAGAAAATAATTTACCACAGGACTGGAAAGAGAGAAACCAACAGAGGCTGCCGAGGTTCACAACACTGAAAGGAAGAGAAAGCAACAGAAAGAACATAAGGGAGGATGAATAAAGGAATGTTAACAAAAATAAATTAAAACATGCAAGAATGACGCACACAAAAAGCAGAATAAAAAAGGAAGGATTGTTTGCTCCAATAAACTCCAGTGTGGGCCCACTGCTATGCTTAAAGCGGCTATACTGTAGACTGATAGATGAAAAAGAACTAATGTGTCCAGCACAATGAGTCAGCTCACAGCTGCACACTGGGTCTCCCTGTCACACTGGCCCGCAGAGCTATATTTAGTCTATTTCACACACGCACGCACGCACGCACGCGCGCACACACACACACACACACACACACACACACACACACACGCACACACAGGATGCCTACTGCAGAACCTTAATGTCAAATCAAAAACAGGCCGTGCCAAAGATAGACAGGTGGAATGGAGAAACACACAGACATCACAAGACACACAGGTCGACAAAAGGGGGAAAGGCGGGGGGGGATCCGCAATGAGGCAGACAGAGCGGAGACTGAACCCCACAGCGGGACGAGCCTTCATTTAGGAGACCTGTTGGAGGAACAACATCAGGTAGCATGCTGAGATAAAACCGCAGCAATGGAATTAGCTTGCTAGGGCGCTGCGTTGCTGTAGAGGGCATGGGGAGACATGGAGATGATGTACAGGATGCAATACTTAGCATTAGCAGACATCATGCTAATTAGTCAGCATGCTTAAACCTAGCATGCCCCAAACAACAGTGCCTATGGATGACATCAGAGTGTCCGCTCCCTTTCCCTTGTCAGACACACGGATTGCCATTACACCAGTGGGTGTGTTAAAGTGTGCCAGCAGACCATAGGGCAACAGCGAGATCCCTAAAATATGTTGATGTACTGTAGGCTATACACTAGTAATATTTCACACAATGTACTCTCCATTTTGAATCCTTTGCACGTCCCTGTGTGTGTAATAGAGCAGAATGCACCTGCCAGTAAACACTGCCATCTTGATAATACTGTTTGACTGCAGACCAGGTTTTTTCTGGTCAAGGTAGCAATATGCGCTTGGCCACACCTCATGTCTAGACCAGCAACACACCCACGGGGCGGATGTGCAGTAGTTAATCCACATGGGCACCCAACGGGAAAATGACAACTGCGTAGATCTGAAACTAGCAAATACACGAAAGTGTGCAGACACCAGCAAACACACACACACCCAACCATGCATGCGCACACACACACACACGCACACACAATTGGGATGGACATGGGGGAAGGATAGGGGTGTGGGGGAACAAATCAATACTGCATAGTATAGCGATATTTCCCATGGCGATACAGTATTATTACATGGACGCCAAGTATCGCAAATTTCACATGAGAATTTCACTAATATTTATGACATGTTCATGTCAGTTAGTCACCTTGACAATCACATTTTGTAGCAATATAATTTATGTGAGACAAATAAACCGATGTTGACATAGATTTTCTTTGGGGACATTATTTTAAGTTGGAAAAAGTAATAAATTGCAAAATATCACAGAACATTGCAATATTTTTTGAGTCGCAATAATATTGCATTGTGGCATAAGTATCATTATATCGTATCGTGGGGCCTCTGGTGATTCCCACCCATAGGGAAAGAGCTTATGTCCACATACATGATATTCACGCACACTTAGAGTACACGTGCACACACATTGTAAAATGTCTCAAGTATAAATGCACCCTAGCTCTGAGCCTGACTCCACCCATTTGCACAACTAAGAAATGCTATAACAGCATCAAGGAGCTGAGTGAGGGCAGCAATTTTGATTAAATATGACAAAAGGGGATATTTTCAGACCATAAAATCCAGATATTTATAAAAATGGGAATGTTCTCAATATTAACACCAGCATTGATGTGTCTCTCATCACAGTGCAGTCATATTTTTAGTTTATAGCTCAAAAACACACTTTACGGTGCAGTTAGTCTTTAATGAGTTTGAACTTTATCTTGCGGCCCTTCCAGACGCACGTATATGCACGTGGATGCAAAACAAACACACAAATGGCCTCCCTGTCTGATCAAGTGTGACCAAAAAGCATTCCTTAGTCGGGACAGAGTCTAAAATAAACTCCCACTGAGTCAATGGCCCATCTCACTGGCTCCATATCCAGCCGTAATGGCTTCCTAGTTTCCACCAGCCTGTGCTGTAATGAACCAGTGGCTGGAAACTGTTCCCCTGGGCACTAGAGCCATGGTAGAATGTTGGACAGAAAGACAGAGTGAGTGAGGGGAAGAGAGAGTATATTTTGATTAATATACTCTCTCTAGCATAGATAGTATATATACACACTATATATCAGGCAGGTAATTCTAGGTGAACTACAGACTTAGCTGCCTTCACGTCGGATCGTAAATATGGTAAATACTTGTTTCCAACTTTAAAATAGCACATGAACAACCTCTCAAGTCAATTCCGAGTGGGATATTCTGAAATAATGTTGATAGCAGAGTTCCCGACCTTAAACCGTTCAACATGACAGAAAAGAAGAAATAATGATGCATCCATGATTTAGAGACTTGTGCCGCAGACTACAGTACATACTGTATGCATAAAGAAGAGGAGATTTTGACACAATAAGGCTATCTTATAATTATGTTTTTTTAATTTAAGGTACGAAACACAGATCTGAAACCTACATGGGATTCGGGAAAATGTTTTACATTTTATTTCATATATATAAAATATATTATTTATAGAACAGTAAATGCCGACTGAGTGACTTGATTGGACAAGAGGCATTCCCTGAGTGCCAATAATCAGTCTAACGAACTGTGACTTTTAACTATGCGTGTATCACTCCAATTCTAACAACTGTTACTAATTCAAAAAACAAACTTCTGTCAAGCTGTTAAAGTGACTCAAATGCAGCAAGTACGGCTGTGATTATCTTTGGCACTCGACCTACGGCCTCGTACCTACGACCGAATCACATTCGTACTGTAATAAAAAATAGGTTTTAAATATGAACCGATTTTTTAAACATTGGGTACCACAGACATAACGACAGATTTGACCGATATGTGATATTTTTATCCTACATAGCCACATACTAGATGATTCAGTCAAGTTGCAGGACCACACACTTCAGAGTGGGATTCCAGGGACATGGGATCTCACAGAAACTTGCGTGTCAAATGTGCGCAAAACAAACAGGGAGGTGGACTTTCAATCATGCCGTTAATACACAGATCGCCAGAGCGTGCTACATATCATAACAAAACTCTGGATGAAGTCAACTCATGGCTGAGAAAACAGAAAAATCATGACTTGTTTATTTAATTTTGCAGCGCGATCTGGAAGGTAGGCTACAGCCATGGAAGCTATGTACCCTACATGGTTGCTAGTACTGTATCTATGGTGACGTTGTTTTGACTCCATGTCAGCTCTAGTCTCATTGGCTATTGCGACATAATGCTGGCGTTCCAATCGCTGTACTCTTCACACTACAGGGTTTCAAGTCAGGTTTGATATTTACGATTCGAATTTTGGGAGCCTCCAAGCAGTCGATAATATTTGGTCTATAAACAACTCACTATAAGATCATTTGGGTAGATGATCGTTTTTTGATCAGCATCGCCCCTTGCGATTGTCGGGAGGGGCAAATCGGACCCACAATCGTGCTAAAAATCCTGTAGTGTGGAGGTAGCATTAGCCAAATATTTTGGAAATATAGAGCACACATTTTCTGAAATGCTGAAACACTAAATTAACTTAAGGAATTATTTCGAAATGTTGCTGATATTAATCATACTGTACTTGTTTAATATAATGCACTGCTTTGGATCAATATGTATCTAAACACATGTTTGGCTGAAGTCCTCAACATTCATTTCAAGCGGTTGTAGCCACATTATGTCAAAATGGGAGAGACAAGCAGCTCTTATGGTGTCAATTATGCCAAACCTCAGCTACCAGCAGTATTATAAACCAAATATACAGGATAATGGGACCCAGCCCATTGCTGCTTATTATAGGGCTTCACAAAGAATGAACAAGGCTTACAGCAAAGTGCTGTTATTTTGGTTCACAATGAATGGTGTTATTTTTAGTTCACAGTTCTTAGAAAAACAAGCCAAATGCTCTTAGGTGAGAAAGGGCTATATGATGCTTTGATTTTCCTATATTTATAAAGTAGCATTGCTCGAACTACAGCTGGCAATCCACTGGAACACAAGTCAAGTCAGGGTTAAAGAAATGCACATATCTTGTTTACATTGCATTTACCAGTCGGAAACACGAATCTCTCTTGTTATTTGTGTGTCAAGCCACTTACTAAAAAGGTGTGAAGACAGAACGTGCGAAAAACATTCTAAACCAGGGACGGTTTGTTCATTAGGGCGATTGGGCGACGCACTGCCAAAGGGAGAAAGAGAGAGGAGGGAATTTTCCA
>JAODUK010013820.1:0-14878 GCA_027564635.1 Typhlichthys eigenmanni | reverse complement strand
ACAGCTACATAGCATCTGTGTTGTGTTGTGTTGTGTTGTGTGTGATGTCTGTGTTGTGTTGTGTTGTGTTGTGTTGTAATAATAATATAGTATAGTAGAAGTATAAGGATGAAACATATTACATGAGGTATCAGCAGGGTTGGGTAGGTTACTTAGATAATCCGTTACAGTTACTAGTTACCAGACTAACATTAAAATCAGTATTGTAATTTTTGGATGACCTAAATTTAGCAACATAATCTGATTACTTTCCACTACTTTGATTACTTCACGCCTAAACATTGTTCTTTGAAATGCCATCCAAAGCAAATTTTCTTGTGGCTGTTTATGTTGCTCAGAGGATCATATTAAAGTAGGACTTTATTTAAACTATTGATTGACGTTAATGAAAGATTAATAGGAGAGCAGTCAGTTGTTTTATGCATGTTTCTTCTGCAAACGTCTTCTCAAAGTAGTATAGAAGTAATCATATAATTTTAAAAAGATATCTGTAATCTGATTCCACAGTAAGAATTTTGTTCATGCAATCAGTTTCTTCCCAGCCTTGATCATTAGGAACCTGCATGTCATTCCTTTGCAGCATGTGTCTCTCTCTTACCTGTTGTTGCCAAAAGGATGTCATCACGAATGTGACAGATTACGAATTAAAATGTCCTTAATGGCTGATTCCTGATAGTCATATGCAGTATATTATAGTTCACTTGACCTAATGTAGGTAGTGTCACCACTAAAGTAAACAATCAACATGGAACAACCTTCTCATACAGTATATCAACCTGTTTTTTTAGGCAGGTTAAGAGATTACATTTGTGCCAGTAATATTTGTAATTAGAGTTTTCACTTCCGAAATGCTAAAGGTTTGCTCCTGCTGTGACTGTGGCATTTGAAATAGAGATTTGTTTTCCTTTACCCATGAAATGAGTTTAGTCTCGCATGGGCAACAATGATGAAAAAAACGTCAGCTAATTATACCAGTGGAAAAAAGCTCTCCCCACAGACCTGCACCCAACAGACTGCTGTTCAATGAGAGGGAGAGAGAGGGGGGAAGGGGGGAGAGAGAGAGAGAGAGAGAGAAAGGCTGAGAGAGAGAGAGAGAGGGGGAAGAGCGAGATAGAGAAGGACGGAGAGAGAGAGAGAGAGAGAGAGAGAGAAGGACAGAGAGAGAGGGGGTAGAGAGACAAGACATATTGTATGTTATGCAGCGTGTGCGTGTGTGCGTGTGTGTGTGTGTGTTGCACAATTAAGGGGTAGGGGGTTGACAGTTGAGTGGATGCGACTCCATCACCTAAGGCAAATATGGGCCCAGTTGTTCCACAGATGAACTACAGAGGTCATCTGTGGAACAACTGTATTCAGTTTTATGTTTTTCTCCTTAGATTCTCATCTAAAGTGTGTTCCTTCTGGGCTGACAAGGGCCTCTGCCAATGTCACAGCTATAATGTATTCAGATTAGGTTTATTTCCGGGACTCTTACACCACTTGCAAATGAATGATATGCACAATTAAATGTGGGCTTATGAATGCTATTTCCCGTGTATATATTTTAAGTAGTAGGGCAAACAGAAAATCACACAACACAAATTACATAAAATTCTCGTTTTTATAGCCTATAGCCCATGTATTTTTGACTTTTTGATTACATATACAAAATCTCTTCTGATGGTTCCTTGGCTTGGCCTGCAAAATTACAGTATTGCCATTCTGCATTAATGAAGGATGGAATGCGATAGGTTAGGTCAAATTTAACAAAGACCAAAGTTATGCCAAGGGTCGAGAGGTGCAACATAATTTTCTCTACATTGTATTGATTTCCAATATCAATGTAAATTCAATGTGCTTTTTCATTTTTTCTAAAAAAACAATAAATTTCATGCTAGTGAACATCCATAATTCATCCTTTATTCCATAGTAAACATCAGCCGAAGCATTAAATATTGAGGTAATGAAGAGCCTATTATTTAATTGTATTTAGGTCTAATACAGTCTGCTCTCCTCTCAAAGGTAAATTCCACTGACCTTGAACAGGAACATTCTCGCACATTAACAGGAACTCACGTATTTCACCTCCAGTCTCTGCACGTCTCCCTGCGTTAACGCACATGTGGGGGGGTTGGGGTGAGAACCACTGGGCTATATGATGCAATATCATTAGTAGCTTTTCTCGATGGACAGTATTGTATGTTTTCACTCTTCTCCCAACTGTCTTCGGCAAAAGTTGATTTAACAACTGGCTTTGCTGGTTACCAGGTTCGTCCAGTCGCCTCGAACGTATTTTTGTAACGTGTCTGTCCTTTCAAAACTGTTTCAATAAACGGGTCCCCAGATGGATGTGTGATTCAAACCATCTGGCTTGTCAGGTTAACAGCCTATGACACTTCGCCAGGGAATGTGTTGCAAGTAATTTACACAACAAAGTTGGTTACATTTCCTTTACAAAGCTTTGCCTAAATGGCCTAAAACTGAAATTATTCGACAGCCAGTTAACCTTGAACCGATGGCCACCAACAGGTTTAAAATGTGAGACTAAAAAGAAATGAACAGTACATCTACAGCTAGAGAACCTCTGCTCTTTATCATTGATCAGTAGTGACATTATCATAATTGTGACCACACAACATAACCAGTAATCATGGGATTATGATTGACTTTACCTAACATGACTGAAGTCTGTCCACAAATCCCTTCATTAAGATCATACTGACATAGCAGGAATGTGACAATTGATGATTGATAATTGATAAAGTTATGACTGATGTGGAATTGATTGCAGGTGAAATTTATTGGGTGGGTGGTGGGTTTATGCCGTGTGTGTGTGAAGGGGGAGCTATGGTGTCACATCTTGTCACAAAGTCTAGAACAGAAGTCTTCAACCCTGGTCCTGGGGGGACCCATTGCTCTGCATGTTGTAGATCTCTCCCTGCTACAACACACCTGATTCAAATGAATGGGTCGTCATCTAGCTCTGCAGAAGCATGGTAACAACCCATTCCTGTGAATCAGGTGTGTTGGAGCAGGGAGACATCTAAAACATGCAGGGTAGTGGGTCCCCCCTAGGACCAGGGTTGAAGGTCTCGAATGTCTAGAATGTTGCTTTTCCTTCATATGACACTGCCATCGTCGACACTGTTAGAGTGAGTTACAGTATATGTCAGTGTTTCATCAGCTCAGTTGCTGCATACTCCAGGTAATCCCCCAGGAGTATATGGCTTTGTTGTTAGTCTCCCATGGTGCCACGGTGACATGCAGGCACCATATTGATCCATTTGTGCAACTCCCTCATACTAAAATCTCCCCTCAAAGAGACTGCAGGCTCACTCACAGGTTCCTTCAAAGCAGCATATTGCCGCCGAACGATGAATTGAATTATAATAATGACGGTTTAATATGTAAATATGCTAATTCAATTTGTGTTGAAACCTCTGTCATATATTCATTATATTGATTACTGTAATATTCCCTGTTCCGTCTCATGAGGTGATACAGTGATATTCACCAGTTGGTCTTTCACATGTATTTATTGTTCAGCGAGGTGGAGATTATACTTGTAGCATGTTGTGGCCAGCCAGTCATCTGGAGTGTCACCGCTGAGCGCGGTGTTGTGTGATGTTTAAGGAAAGGGAGTCGTAGAAGCCGAAGAAGGAAACGTTTCCTTGGGAGCTCCTCGGCTCGCCCCGAGCTAGTCAACAAAGAGACGCGCGGGGAGGAGAGTTTCGGAGTTGGGTTTCATCGTGCACTCACTTCCCCAGTATTCCGACTTCCCGCGCTGACACTTTTGTGGGAGCGTCTTATCTTCCACCCACAACTGACGGGCTGCAAGCTAGGGTGCTGCTAGCCGACCAAAGGAGGGTGCAATGTTATTTTTCCGAGCAAAGACTAATGAATGTGGACGTACAAACTATGTGGACCTACATGTATAAACACACAAACGCACACCACACCTGCTACTTCTTGGATAATAATTAGGGAGAATATACATTATGATATACAAATACGGTGACATTGCCATCATCCATATAAAAAATAATTATTGTAGTGGCTCTATATGAATTTGTATCACTAGATGTCACATTAAGCGCACACATTTCAGACCAGTCCAAAACACACACACACACACACACACACACACACACACACACACATAATAAAATCCACGCTCAGCCGGCCTGAATTACAACATACACAGAGGGAGTGTAATTATCTGCGCAGGATGCCATTAATGCCACTATATCTTTACATAGAAAATAGTTTTCCACTGCTATATTAATGAATATCAAATAGAGTACCTTTAAGCTTCTCACCTGGAGTGATAGTGCCTTTGAGTTGCCCCACCTTCCGTGTGTAACTCCAGCTGCATTGGACTGACACCCTGCTGTCATTCAAACGTCAAAACCCATCTTTTCAAGCTTGGCAGCACCAGTTTACCTCCCTCTGTTCTCTCCCCTTCCCTCCATTTTATGATTTCTCTACCTGCTTTGCTTTTATTTGGTTTTATTTTATTTATATGCATGTGCCTATAAAATTATTTTCCCTCGTGTGTTCTTCGAGATGTTAGAAAAGCACTATAGACGTTTTATTGTTGCAGTGTGTGTGAATGCAGCCGTGAAATGTTCAGGTGGAGATCAGGTCCTTCTCAGCCCAAACACGCGTCCATATAGATCAGTGGT
This sequence comes from Typhlichthys eigenmanni, assembly GCA_027564635.1. Classification (NCBI taxonomy): domain Eukaryota; kingdom Metazoa; phylum Chordata; class Actinopteri; order Percopsiformes; family Amblyopsidae; genus Typhlichthys; species Typhlichthys eigenmanni. The sequence goes on along the minus strand of JAODUK010013820.1, from coordinate 10,214 downwards.
TCTCAAAGTGGGGGTCTGGAACCCCCTGGTTGGTGAACAAACAATAACAAAACTGAAAACATACTAATAGACCAACTGGATAATATCCATGAGACTGTTCTATTACGCCACTGAGGGGCACAGCTCTCATAAGGCATAAATGATGAATGGTGTATTGTGCCACCGAGGGTCAAACCTCACCTCCGAGCCCTTGAAGGCTACCAATGACAGCTGTGGGGCAGCTGTGTTTACCGGAGAGGATGAAGTCATGCACAGGTGGGTGGAGGAGCAGGGGGTTTCCCTGCATTGGGTTTCCCTGACCATTGTCTCCATCGCAGGCACATTACCAGTCATGCATATGGCAGCCGGACTCCATCACGCTACGTGCCACAAATGTGAGGCCGTGTTAGAGGGTCCCGATCCTCCTCCCCCTTCCCAGGGGTTCCTCGACCCTCGTCCATCCCCAGATAACCCTCCTCGTGAAAACGCCATCAGTGCTCTATACGGCATCAGTGATCTATGCCAGGGGTTCCCAAACTTTTCAGCTTGAGACCCCGCTATCCCCAGAGATGGCAGAAGCATAACAACCATAATATTATTTTATAGTATATTACAGTAATACAGGCTATAGTAGCAGGATACATCACATGTATAAAGTGTACTACTACTAACAATTACTGAAATTATGCTATTTATAATCATTATAGAATGTTATTTATTTTCTGAAAATCAGCTCGTGACCTCCTCCTATGAGTCCCGCGATTCGCAGAGGGGGTTCCAGACCCACACTTTGAGAACCACTGATCTATATGGATGCGTGTTTGGGCTGAGGAGAAGGACCTGATCTCCACCTGAACGATTCATGGCTTCATTCATCTGCTGGAGGCAGTGTAGAGGCAGTGTAGAGGCCCCAGAGCTGTGTACCAGATAAATACTCTGTCTCTGCCTCTGTCTTGCAGGGGATTCACCATCGCTCAATGATGCCTCACATAAGGAATATGAACTTTACTATGGTGGAAGGGAACAGATGTTTTTTATTTTTTACAATATAATGCAATCATGGAATATGCACTTTACGGATGGTGGTAGGAAACATTTTTTTACAATAGAATATAATAAAAACAGTTCAATCTCTTTAAGGAGATACTGTACACCACTTTGTTTTAAGACACCTTGTAATATGTATTCCTGTATGTACTTAATACAATTATAACTTAACTTAATCTTAACATGAACAACCCTAAATGTTTACAGTTCATCTTGTGAAACTACCACATATACTGTAGTATTGGTAAATGTATTCCTATGCTGCTTTAAATGAGTCCAACAAATAAAATGCTTGCTAAGAGATTGTATTATGTCTTGCAGAATCCCGAATAGACACATATTATGAAACCAATTATTCCCTGGAAATGTGCAACCTATAATTACCTCTAACAAATTCAATACATACACTATTAAACCCACGATACAGGGTAACTACATTAACGCAAAACAGAATGGATGAAAAACACTGCCACGGTAAATGCAGCTGCGAGGAATTTTGTCAGGTAAATTATAATAATAACAGTGATAAACACAGTTGTTGCCAGAAAGCTCCACAGACAAAGCTGCGCATGTGAAACGAAGGTATACCTGGGAGAATTGCTTTAGACTGTGCCCAGGCGGGGCTATCAATCTCCTTCCTGTTTACACAGCTGCCAGATGTTAGTCGCCGTGACAAAGAGCAGTTCTGAACCATGTTGCCCATCAACATAATAAATGCGAGGCAGGCTTCCGCAGGCCAATTTACACTGGTTAGCACTACGCCCGACTGGCGCTAATAACGGTGTGTGGGTGTTAGCCCTGACCTTGCCCAGGTACGTGCCGTTAAAAGGGAGACGTCGCTCGGGGTAAATGCAGGGTTTCAGTGATAGGAACTTGGAACAGTGTTTTAGTGGCAAGTGGATTAGATTCAGCTTTGCCTTTGTACTCCCAGCTTCAGTGACTGTGTGTGTGTGTGTGTGTGTGTGTGCGTGCATGCGTGTTTTCCAATTCCTGTAGTTGCCATGTCTTGCATACTGATGCTCATCTGCGTCACCTGCATGAGGAAACACCTGGGGAGCACAGCTGTAAAACGCGAAAGGCTGTAAAACGCAAAAGTCTTTGACGAACATTAATAGTGTAACTTTTTTAAAAAAAAAAAACGTTTGCCCATTCCCCACATCCATCAAAATTTCTGGGATTTGGAGGGAATCCTGGCCTTGAGTCAAATTACATTTTTATTTATTTATTTTTATTTACGTAGTTTAAAGCTACAGGGACACTAAGTGCACAATAACAAACATTTCTGTAAATGTTCCAGCCAGTTTAGCCACATTGGCTCATTTTCAACTGCAGTCCATGAACTGTGTACACAGTTCGGACACTTATCAAAAGCAATTCACAACTATAAGTATTAATGAGCAGATGGCGCCTGCCAAATGCTATAAATGTAAAGACAGGGTGCTTACAAGCAGGCCATCTCCGGGCCTCGAACCTCACCCAGGCTACCACAAGACCATTCTGTGTTAGCACGACGACCCAACAACCACAGCCCTCGGTTGACCTTCTCTGTGTCATGTTCAAGACTTCCGCCAAAGATACTGTAATAATAGAAAGTTGTGTAATGCATTTCAATGGAAGCTAATAGAACGCTTAAGATCTTTTAAGTGGGCTTATAGCATTTTTCTGTAAAGGCTGATGTAAACAGTGCCCAGACAGCTAAATCTACCATGCATTTCCTGAAACAAAGTGAATTTACACCAAAACATTATGCTGCAGAAATAACATTGTGGCCTCAGATTGATCTTAGGCGCGAAATAACATAGTAAACTCAAAATACCCATTAACGCCCAGAGAGAAACAAGGACAATATTATGATGAAATCCGTGGACCTCCCCGTTGACTTACATGGAACGCTGGGTCGTTCTGGTCTGCATGAAGGGTGAGAAGTCCCCCCCACACTTCTAGAAATCTATGGCGGAAGTTGAGCTCTCTCTGTTCCCCATCTCTCTGGTGCCGTGGTTTACGCGCGGCTGCTGTGTTTGTCCCAGTTTGGTGTAATTTAATTACAGTGGACCTCGGCGTGCCCAGCCAGCACCCACGCAGAGCGGCGCCACGCGCCAGCCGGGCACATCCTGTCGTGGGTGGCGACTGCAACATCAGACGCGACAGATGGCTCATAAATCATGGAGGGGCGGGCGGGCGGCGGTGGGGGGAGGCCTTCCTCTCCGGAGAGCGTGCTGGGAGGAGGAGGAGGAGGGGGAGATGGGGAGATCATCAGCACGGCAGCAGCACGAGCCAAGCCGCACACCATTAGCACTCTGGCTGGTTGACTGGTTGACTGGTTGACCATCTGGTTGACTACCTGGTTTATTGAGCGGCTGGTTGACTGGTTGACTGGCTAACGGACCTTTTGCCAGACAGCTGACCCACATGGCTCTGAGCTGCCCGTAACATCAGAGACGACTTTGATAACATCCATACATCCAACATTGTGCCATCAACAATAATGGGGAAAATAGGAAGACTGATGATTTAGCTACCTGATGGTTTCAGTTTCTCATTTAAATCAAGTACTATTTAATACAAAATATACGTTTACTGTAGCCTACCAGTACATCCGCTCATCGAATGCCTATCTAGAAAAATAGGCTTCCCTTTGCAGGAACTGCAAATCTTATTACAGTACTGATATTAATCCTTCTATTTAAGTGACGCCTGTGTTTATCTTAATTTGAGATTGGTTCATTAATTAGTAAGTATTAACGTAAATAAATCACAAATGACCCGCATCATCATACCAAAACCGGGACACGCACATGCACGCACACGCACACGCACACGCACACGCACACACACACACACACAGACTGATGCTTCCTGCACTTGGTAAAATGTGTCACTCTCTAAAAACAGAGTTAATAATCACCATTTTCTGTTCTTGACTCGGTGAATTCTTAACAAAATGCTCTTGCTCTACACATGATGACATCACGTCCACCGAGCACAGGACACTAGCCGTGTCCAGAACTCAGTGCGGATAAGCTTTGAAACAAGGGAGACAGTCTAATAGTTCTGGCTCCCAGCGGAATTGCCCAGGGATTGAACACTATATGCTCCTTAACAATGATGGGAAAAAAGATTGTTACCTATTCTCCCTTCTTTAATTATTGTTATCTAGAGGCTTCATTTCATACACCTATATTTTGGTTTATTTATTTATATTATTGTATTTAGAGAATAAAGATGTGTAGTATGAAATATACAGTGCACTGCAAAGGTATGTAGGCTACTTATTATTAGCTTCAAGGTGACTGATAGCATCTCCTCCCCGTCTCTACACTCTCTCCTCTTTCCTAGAACATGTTCTGTGATCCTCTGATAAACCACCTCTTTTAAATGTGTACCACATCTCCAGTGCCTGGCGAAGCCAAGTCTCAATACTGATCTGTAATGAGTTAATCAAGACAGCGTGGCATTAATTGATCATGATATGCTATTCATTCAGCATGGAGAAATGTAAGGGGAAGGGGGGTCATTTCCTATCTGGATTGCTAACCACTGTGCCTTTTAATCAGCTCCTTAATTTGCATTCAATCACTAGAAAAGGCTGCTGCTCATGTGAGCATAAGGCGTGTGCGGAAGGTGCCAGCATGCCCCATGAATATGCCTTCTATGTTATAATGCCCTCTATTATGCTGTGACGCAGAGCTAGCTAATGGCCAATGTGGCCATTTGCATGCCATGTGAGTGGCATCTTGTGACCCCAAAAATCCTCATGTGTTGAGTTCGTACTGGCAATATTGTACATGTAGGGCCCGGTCACACCGAGACGCGTCGCGCGAAACACGTTGCCAGCAAAACCATTGTTTTCCTATGGTACAGCACCACGCTTCGCTTTTTATATAGTTATAATATTCTCAAGTTTTCAGACGCTCTGTTCGTCGATAGAGGAACATTCCTTTTGCATTTTGTGTCTGGAAGTGTTATTAAATGTAAAGGTGGAGTAGGCAATGCTGGTGACATTTGAACTCGATCAAAGCAGAAACACCTCTCCCTTCAAGGATTGTGACCTAAATGCTATTTTACTTATTTTGGAGTGGAGTGCCGTGATAATCTTAGTAGTCGCACGTCTTTAACTTTTTTGTTCTGTTCTTTGTCCACACCCTGGATTCACTGAGCACCTCTCCTACTCAAATACCGTTGAATCACTCTTTTGTATTTTCTGAGGCAAGTGAGTGTTGTGTGGTGCGGTCTGCACCACGTGGTTTGTGTTCCCATTTACAGAGACAGGGCTGTGTAGATGTCAGTATAAACTCTAAGAAATGCTTTTCTCAGGGGATAAGTAAGAGTAGATGTAAGGATTATTGATTTGTTCTCATGTATAAGAGGTGTTGCCACATTATCATTGACACCGGTCACTATGATTAGAGACATGTAACAGTTTTTGACAAGATTATCTCAATTATATACTGGAAAAACAAATATAACACGCACACACAAAACACCGTAGGTGGGCCGAGGTAGATCACATAGCCTAATGAATAATACATTGACAAACGTTATAATTGAGAATGATGTGCTGTATTTGGCCGATACGTATTTACCTTGATCTGTATGAGCAGGTGAAGCCCTTCAGAATCAAAGCGCCTCACTGGCGCCCTCTAGAGAATGGAGAGCGGTGAAATATTCAACAACAACGCCACTTGAGGCCGGTGTAGCTGGCTCTCGCCGTCCCGGCTATAGCCTGTTGCACACACTTGCAAGATCCAGCTTTGGCATGCTAATGTCACTATGCTAAACCCTCGCTCCTCCATCATTCAGCTGGAGGAACCTCTATAGGCGAGTGCCTGTGCCAAAGTTGTTTGAACTGTTTGTTTGGAGTTTGTTATTCTGTTTGCGATGTAACACACAAAGGTGAGTCTCGGGTGGAATGCACCCAGTCTGCAGCCCAGAATAGCAACATCAAACACCCCATAATGTCCCATGACAGCTTTCCACTTTGAATGATGAATGTGGAATGAAATGTAATGCGCTCAGAGGCATGTGCTGCGGTTTCAGGCGGAATATGCTCCATAAACTCTTGTTAGTTCTCGTTAGTCCAGCTCAAACACTCATTGACCGGCAGATATTGTTGTGAAACAGTTTTTCATCAATGTGTCATTTCAACAGGTGATATATTGAGCATGGTGATTGGTGAGTAAGCTTTCTTGTAGACAATAGGTGTTTTCTTCTTCTACTGGATAGTGTCCTGACGTTGGGGAAACAACATTTTATGCATGCTAGCATGTATCAAATCAAGCCTTTTTCCTTTGTTACATGTTTTACTTGTAGTACACTGGTACCCATCTTTCAGAGTCTGCCTTTAAAGCTTATGTGGCTTTAAAGTAGCACCTTCTGTCCTTCTCTGATATACCAGAGACTTCAGAAAATGTGAACAACCTCTACCTGATGTGGTCTGACAGCCCGGGACCATCACAAGGATGTTTCTGTATAGCAGCACTGTAACTGTGGAATGGTCTCCCTGAAATCACTGGGTCAGCAGAATCCATAAAGTCAGAAGAGCCCACTTATATTTCCTTGCATAATATTGTGGATTATTTTCTCAGCTCTGTATCTTCTGCCTCATATCGCTGCTACATATGGTATATGGAAGCCTATATGCGTTTATATGTAGGTCTACATGCGTGTCTATGCAGGCCTATATGCGTTTATATGTAGGCCTACATGCATGTATATGGAGGCCTATATGTGTTTATATGTAGGCCTACATGCATGTATATGGAGGCCTACATGCGTTTGTGCTTACTTTACTGTTTACGATACCTGTGGATGTTTTCAATCTGTGGGTGTGGGTCGTTATAGCTATTTTTATTTTACATGATGTTTTCATCATCTTACTGCACACATTTATGTAAAGCACAAAATTATTATTGTTATTGTCTTATAAAGTGCTAGAGTTGTAATAACTATATGTTCAAGACGACGTCAGCGATGGTTTGGGATATGTTGAATCACCACAGGTCATTGGTCAGAATGGAGAGAATGTTTCCAGGATCGTAATAAACAGATGTCTGCCACTTCTTTCTTTTCAATCTTTATTGAAGTCCAAATGTATTATACGTTGGTTGGAATGTATGTGGGTTGGTTGTATCTATGTGTGGGTGGGTATGTGTGTGTGTGTGGTTCTGGAATATAACAAAACAGAATGTGTGGTTAGCAGAGACAGTAAACAGTTAAATGCTCGAGTACTATATAAATAATGACACGATAACAATTAAGTTGTATATTTTATTCAAAGCAACAAACACAAGTCGACTACTAAGGAACAGATAGTAATACATTTCACAAAACAATACTTGAGGAAACTAAAGTAATCTACTAATATACCTAATTGTAATTATATGAGTATTGCTCAAGGATGCTTACAGGTAAGATGGAAAGGTCAGAAGTTGAACCCAGGACCTTTCTTGGTGGAATTCAATCACCTCACGCAGCTAGTCCTTACAACACGCCTGTCACTAAAGGTCCTTCCCAGCCAGGTCTGCTTCCACTTCAATAGTGGTAGATCATCGTCATGGAAACGTGCTCTGACCGTTCTTACCTTGCCCCTTGGACGGGCAGACGAGCAAATGCGATGTCATGGCAACCCACGTACACTAAGCAGCATTAACAAACAAGGCATGATTAAACGGTCTGGTCAGGGTGTGATCAGAATAAATCCACTTTATGTGGTACGAGAGGGCTACCCCAGATTATATTAATTTATAAAAACATCCTCTGTTATGCAAATAATCCCCAATGTTTGGGTATTATTTGCACCTACGTCTCAAAGCCGCCCGTCGACTCAAGGTTGCCTGTGGAAAACTGTAACTGCAATCACTCCATTCAAGTGTATTTTCTAGCGAGCCAATTGTAGAGCTGTGCATTTGGCGATACAGCTGGTGGGAGATAGATAGGTAATCGAGTCTCATCTGCTGTGGCTCTGGGTAATTGGGGATGCTTTGTAATACAGTGCCTGCTAAAGTGTAAGCTGTGATTGGGCTCCACTTAAAGGTGCCTTACAAAAGATGTTCTTTGAGCAATCAAGGTCTGCGCTGGTTATTTGTCTGCTGTGGTACCCCTCTTGTATCCCCTTGCTCCCCAAGATTCACCCCACCCCCAGCTAAGCCTCTTTTATGTTTGTAGAGAAATAGTTTGGCTAAGAACGTTTGACTATATTGAAGTTGGTTGATTTATGTATGTGAGTTTGTTGTTGTTGTTGTTGTTGTTTTTGCTGTTGTTATTGTTTGTGTTTTTTCCTCCTGGTGTAATTTTTTTTGGGGGGGTTTGAGGCACGTGGGAATATGCTAGTGGGTCATCTTGATGGCGTGGCAGTGGAACCTTGGTGTATGTATGGCCTGTGTGCAAATGCAGTGTTTTCATGCATTAGATTTGCAATAAAAATGTCTCTCATGTAGTCCCCACACCCCATCCCCGTGCACCCACATGTTTCCTTATGGTAATTCAAGCCTTTTCAATTTAACGCTTCACCAAACAAGTATGATGGCGCCACGACATTTCAGCGTACGCATGTGGCCGACACGATAGCACCTATCAGTTGTGCAGCTCATTATTACGTTAACAAACTACATTAACGTTACGCAGACACACAAAGCTCAGCTGCTATTCATTGTTGCATCGTGGAGAATTTCTTCTTTAATTCATCCAGCCAGGGTCGTCTCTGTGGAATATGCTTGCAAATGTCTGTAGCGCTGAACAGATTTCACTTTGGAGTTTTAATGTTTTCTGTTGCCGTATTCTTTTGTCAGCCATTCAGAAGACCATGTCCTGCGTGTGTGTGTGTGTGTGTGTGTGTATACATTGCTAGACAACAACACTGACACTGCCTGTCAGAGCAGATATGGGACTACCGTATGAGACTGTGCTTGTAGGCCACTTGGGGTAGTTTTCGCTGCCTTGGCAGTCCTGTCTCCGCTCCTATAGCACTGCATGCAAGGATGCCGGGCCAATTAAAATGTGTAATTCTGTGTTATTCAGCAAAACCAATTGACTGTCTACTGCTGTGCCGCAGCAGCTATAGTGAGGTTGGGGGCTTAACGTCCTCCGAGAAGTTTATGGTTTAGGGCTCCAGATGGTGGTATTTAATGCGTCTTGAGGGAGGAAAGGGCCTCAGCCCCAATTAAATTAGATTAGTCACATTTGACACCTAATATACATTGATGTACAGCTAAATTATGGCCTAATCTGTATACTGTGCCTTAAATTAAAGTCCAGTTTGGACATATTGTCAGTTAACGTGGTGGCATAGAGTAAAACCATGACAATAACTTCACATTGCACATGCAAGCAGCGTGGGAATATAACCGTCACCCTAATTCCAAAGCAGTGGTTCTGCTGTGCGCGCCCGTGTGACGTTGTGCAAGCATACGGTGCCTTGACTGGTGGGGACGATAGCAGATGGGTGCTGACAGAGAAAATGACGCAGACACCCAGGGACGGTGGGTGGGCGGGCGAAGGGCGGGGTGTAGGGGGGAGGAAGCCAAGGCCTGCCTAGCACACACAGACTCCAGCAAGCCCCAAATGACACAGCATATGGAGTGAAGCTGAAAACCCCCTCTCCCTCTTCTTCTCCTTCTCGCTCCTCCTGCAGGAGCATATGATGCTTCAGAGGCCATCTCTGCATTTCACTCCCACTAACCCTACACATTATAGCATCTCCAGGCACTTTAAATGAGTCACTGGACAGAGAGCGACCGCCTACGACACCCACACCCCACTTCTATTATATTTGCGACCCTTAAAAACACGTTTAACACTAATGCACGAAGCAGGTCAAAACAGAGCATGGAATGATAACGATAACTATTTTGAACATCAGTGTTCTGTTTGCATTACATTATTTCCTGTGTTACAATAGGTAGTAGATAGCCATGCCAGTGTATATATACACACCGGTAAGACATGTAATAAGAATGTATTTTCCACCTGCTTCTTATTATAGTATTTAGAAGTAACTTAAGTTTTTAAAAAGTGAGGGAAGGAAAATGTTGTTTACATACAGTAGCAATTAAAAAAAAAATCTCCTATTTAAAGTGAATGTTGGTGTATGTAATATCTAGGTAAATAGGTGAGCATGTTTATAATATATAACTGCAAACTGCAAATGTAAATGAATATTCTTTTTGACTATAGTGGTCCTGACTGAAATA
>JAODUK010013809.1:0-28130 GCA_027564635.1 Typhlichthys eigenmanni | reverse complement strand
GGAAAATTCCCTCCTCTCTCTTTCTCCCTTTGGCAGTGCGTCGCCCAATCGCCCTAATGAACAAACCGTCCCTGGTTGTGTGGTGCGGTCTGCACCACTTTGTGTTCCCATTTACAAAGCCACAGCTTTGTAGAAACACCAGATGCATTTTTTCAGGGCAAACAAAGAACAGACGGCTAGCAAACATCTGGAGATATTAGCTGAATTTGACAAAGTATTTTGTTCTGGCCTATGGTGACATACAGCCACTAGATGGCAACCTTTCTGTATTTTGTATGTGCAGCTTAGCTTTTCCTGTTTTTCATTAACATAAACTGCGACTGATGGGAAATGATTAAGTGCACCTGGTGAATTGTTTAAAGGCAGACGACTGTATGTTTAATTTAGCTTACAATCACCGACTCCACTTTTAAGTATTTTTTTTCATAAAAATGTTCTTTCAATTTGTAAAATAATAATAAAAAACTTAAAAACACAAAATAATAAAGAAATAACATTTCCACCAGGTATGCCATTTCCATGTCGAGGAAGATTGGAGCGAGAGTGTACGCACTGCCTGAGGACCTGGTTGAGGTAAACCAAAAGATGGTGATGACTGTCTTCGCCTGTCTAATGGGAAGAGGCATGAAGAGAGCCTAGAGAGACATGACGACCCCCCCCCCACCCCACACACACACACACACACACACACACACACGCACACGCACACACACAGACTGTTTTTCACCTACTTCATGGGCATGAAGAGGGCTTAAAACAATGTGCATGCACAAACTGTCTGTCTGCTTTTAGCTGATTGAACGAGTCATTGAGATATTATTAAATCGATTGTGATTGAGCTTCATGCAGTGTCCATAACTACCTACTTTTGACACTACACAATTGAATACTGTCATATACACAATGCTATTGCTGTTGGTGCTGACTGCAAGGTGTTCCTTCTCGGTTGTGTAACAGTAGAATGTAAATGATACTTGTTCTCTCAAATAAGTCAATACATTTTGCTTTATCAGATGTGTGTCCCGATATTTGGTATGTCTCAGTGTCAAGGCTTTAATACATTGTATTTTGAATAATTGCAGGTGGCTAATATTGTCATTTTTTATTTGACCAACTCTCACCTCTGTTCAAGACTACATAGGATTATGTTTGTTTAGTCTTTTGGGTATTGCAGTGTATTGCTTTCTAAATGTTGTATTTAGTCTTGCTTTTCTGCATTACCTCCATTCCCTTGAGATTACACTGATTTATCTTGTGTGTATCTTCAGCCAAAATATGAGCAATAAATATGCCTAAGCAATAATAATAATACCTGTGTCCATAGTCATTTGTATTAGCTATGACTGACAGAAAGGTTATGTAGGTTAATTATGTTTGTGCAGAAGCTGTGATAACCTGTTATATGTCTGGTCTGTAGCAAGACTCATGTATAAAGAAATAAGTAAATATATAAAAATATAAAAATAAGGAAATATTAAGATTATATAAGGATAGAAAAGTGACTTTCCATACCCTGCTTTTTAGCTCCTAATCTCTATTGTCATTAGGCCCTAGAGAAATCTGCATTCCTAAAATATTTCATATATATTTGCTGCTTGCAGAATACTTGATATTAGTTAAAAATAACAAACGGTTAAATACAAACGTATCACCAATATAACAAGACTCCTTGTACAGCTTAATGGTCCTCTCTCTCCCTTTCTGATGCCTTAGAAGCCTTAAAATAACAATACTGTTAATTTACACTGACTCACCTTTGGACACATTCAGAAACATTCCTAAGAATCTGTAATTGTTTATTATTTTATTTTTTTCTGGAAAAGTCTCTACTTGTGTCAGCTCGACACTAATACAAATGCCCTCCCCGTATCTGATTTGTGCATGTGTGCAACTGTGCATGCGTTCTACTGCCACCAATGTGCTCAACACTATCATTTCAATCATTTCAATCTGGTAACAAGACACCTCAATTCAGATGCTAATGGCAGTTCATGCAGTCTCAATCATGTGTTGCTCAGACGGCTGTAACACCCTCATGGGTTCAGTATTGAATGAAAAGCAATATACACAGGCAGAGAATGTCCGTGTATTGAGGCGTGTGTCTGTAGAAAGCACATTGTTTCTTGATAAGGAAGAAGAGCTGAGCATGGCGAGACACTCCAGAATCAGACACCAAGACACGCGCATGCACACACACACACACACACTGCGTGGAGGGCACTTCAAAGAAGGTTCTTGAATTCAGATGAGCTTGCTGGTGCAAACAGACTAGAAGAGGGAGGGGGGCTACAGACACACACACACACAATAAAAGGTGTGTGAAGTGTCATGTGATCTGTCCTTTTATGTTTTATGTCCACGACGTGTATTCCCCTTGTCCTTTATTCACATCTCGGGTTCATCTGTCCCCCTCTGTAAATAAACATGGTCTGGACCTGCGAGGGTGATGCTACGTGGATGCATGTACTGGTAGATTGAAAAGACACAAGTTACATTTCCACCGGAGGACATCAAGACAGTTTAAAGGTTTGTAGATTTATTTGTCCTTTTGTTTATTTTTTATAAATCCATCTACACCCTCTCTTAATGCCATAGCTTTATATGTGTAAAATGTTCTGTTGTCGGGATAACCTTAATAACCTGTTATTTTGTTACCGTGGTGATCACAGTGATGTTTGAGAAATGTGCCGATGATGTTGGTCTGTCTGTGTGTGTGTGTGTGTGTGTGTGTGTGTGTGTGTGTGTTTATATGTATGATGAGTTAGTTATATTTGGATGATAAGTGCATAAGTAAACTTATGTGTAAACTTGAACAATGAACAATAACTGAATAGTGTGTGTGTGCGTGCATGCTGGTGTGTGGGTGTATGTGTGTGTGTGTAGTATGGCAGGTCAGTTGGCTGCTTCACAGAGACTGTCGGTGAAAACATGGACTGATGAGGAAAGTGACAGAGCTGACAGCGTACACAGCAGGTAACACACACACACACACACACACACACACACACAGTGTTGAGGGTTTCATAACTCTATGTTATGACAATGTTCCACTTTTCAGTTAAATTTTTTTTATTCAATGGAGATTTTGTTTTTTTCCAAAGCCACACTCAAAGTATCTTTTTAATTCTTTATTGGGACATTATAACCCAATCAAGGAGTATACGTTTAATCAGTGTGGTTGTTTGTTTCTGTGTAGAGGTCAGTCCATATGTGACGACACATGTTCGGAACTACAGAGAATGGCAGCCATTGATAGGAGGGAGCGAAACTCCCAGAATTCCTTTCATGGACGAGGTGCTCTCTCCAGGTATGTCAATTAAAAAATAGTTTTGCACATATATGTTCTGCATAGTAACATTTGTTTTTTAATTAAGGACAAGCAATTCTGTTTTCTGATGCTATATATAGGTTAAAAAAAAGTGTAGTGTATTTGTAACCAGATGGGGTTAGGCTGCGTTATGCAGTTAACACTGGCTTCATTCCCTGTGGGTCCGACAGGATAGTTGGCATGGTGATGACTCTGAGGGAATGGGCCCATAAGAGTCTGGCTGAAGAAGTGGAGCGACCAGACTCCTTCCTAGAACGATTCAGAGGCCCCGCCCCTATGGACCTTCAGGCTCCGCCCAGCAGATTTAGCCACACCCACACAGACTCTGACACAGATATGGATGGCAGACGCGTCAGGAACACGTAAGAGGAAGAAAAAAAAAAAACCCCACAGGCACGCCAGTCTTTGACTGACATCGATGTCTTCTGTCTTCCCTTAGCTCTCTTTTTTAGTCTTCTGTCTTCCCACTTTTTCTCAGGAAGAAGAAGAAGAAAAGGAAGAACTGTTTTGGCGTCTTGGTGTTGTCGCCTTCTGATAATGCGTACTACCACTGGCTTATTGTGATTGGTGCCGCTGTTCTCTATAACTGGAGTCTACTGGTTGTCAGGTCAACTGCCACTAATATGGACACATTATTATCAATGAAAGATTAAGTTAAGGAGGGAACAATAAAGTTGTTTTATGTTTGTTGGTTAATTATAAAAGAAAAACTATTAATTTATATGACCTATTCTGTTATAAGTAAATGTACCCACCCCAATAGTGTTTTCTGTAATACTTTGTATCTCTATAGGGCCTGTTTTGATGAACTACAGACCAGGATTGTGTTGGTGTGGTTGGTTTTAGACTATCTCTGTGATTCAGTATACATTCTTGATATGGCTGTTCGCCTTCGCACAGGTAATTCTACAACACTGTTAATATGATAGTGATGCTCTATATATTAGAAGCTAGGCGCATAATGCAAAGTTCATATTGGTTAAGGGTTGTTAAAGGTACACTCAGCCATACAGTTGTCTGAAATCAGCATTACAAAACGCTTTGTTTTTAATTTGCAACACCTACTAAGTAGCTTGCATTGCCTTCTACTCTTCTCCCACCTGATCCGTTAGGCTGACATTGTGTGTTATCTTCCCCCATAGCAAAGTCTATTTTCCTTCACAGTTTAAAAAAACAGTGGGATAGAGAAGAAATGTGGGATTCATATGGGTTCTATATTGCAATCAAGGAGATTTTATAGTGAGATGCCTTGATTTTGCTCTTCCACCTTAATCTAAGATTCTTCCTTGTTTTGGAATACTGAGGTTTCCTGGATCAGGGCTTGATGGTGAAAGACGTGCGTCGTCTGAGAGAAACCTACCTCCGCACCCTCCAGTGTAGACTGGACATCGGCTCCATCCTGCCCACAGATCTGCTCTATCTCGCGGTGGGGAACACATACACCCCTCTGCTTCGCTTCAACCGACTGCTCCGCCTATCGCGTCTGTTTGAATTATTCGAGCGCACGGAAACCCGCACAAGTTACCCTAACGCCTTCCGAATCTGTAAGCTGGTTCTGTACATTTTAGTGATCATCCACTGGAACGCCTGTGGCTATTACAGCTTCTCCAAGGTTCTTGGGCTTGGATCTGATACCTGGGTTTATCCGAACTCTTCAGACCCAGAGTTCGGCTCCCTGACCAGAAGTTACATATACTGCCTGTACTGGTCCACTCTGACACTGACTACCATCGGAGAAACACCCCCTCCCGTAAGAGATGAAGAGTACCTCTTTTTGGTCTTTGACTTTCTGGTATGTTGAAATAAGGTGCACCTATTTTAAACAAGGTCTGATATTAACTGCAGTTGACCCTATTATTCAATTTCAGTCAAGAAAAGGTTTTTGATTAACAAAATATGTTACGAATTGCAATACTGATCTGTACATCTTGAGTACCAATACCCAATATGGCACCAAACAGAACAAACAAACACTAATATACATTAGCGTGCTTGAACGTTGGCTTTAGGAGATGTACAGTAGAGAATTCTACGAGCCAGGTTTGGGAACATCAAGGAGTGTCACATGAAGCTCATTGATACCTTTGACATTTACAATAACATACTCTTGATGTCTCTTCCATAGATTGGTGTTCTGATTTTCGCCTCTATTGTGGGGAATTTTGGCGCCATGATCTCCAATATGAACGCAACCAGAGCAGCCTTTCAGAGCCGGGTAGACGCACTCAAACACTACATGCACTTCAGGCACATCAGTAAAGAGCTGGAGCATCGCGTCATTCGCTGGTTCGACTATCTCTGGACCAATCAGAAGACGGTAGATGAACAGGAAGTGTTGAAGAGTCTGCCCAATAAGCTAAGAGCAGAGATTGCTATCAATGTACACCTGGAAACATTGAAAAAGGTACCGTTTATAATCAAGTCAAGTTTAGTTATTTGTCCTTTAAATATTACTGCTTTTGTGGCTATATGGCTTTCTGCTACTAGATGTCATTCTAGAACACCAGCATCTCAGACCAACACAAATGCTTTGTGGACCACACACACACACGCACTAACATGCACAGGCGGCCGGCCCAGCTATGACAACAAAGCAGAGGATCTCGATTACAACACACAGTGTGATGTCATTTTCTGCTCAGGACCGCTATATATTTACGTAGAAAATAGTGTTTTTCTGCTATATTTATGTTTAAAATATCATATAGAGCAGCGGTTTTCAAACTGTGGGTCGGGACCCACAGGTGGGTCACTGAGTGGCAGTGAGTGGGTAGTGAAAATTGCAAGTGGCCATTGAATGAAGAATATCAATGAAAGGCTTCCGCACTTTACTATCGTGTTGTTTCACTCATTGGTCGTGAGTAACTTAAATTAGCTCAAATGGATAGGTTTTTAAAAACTACGTTACCAGTACTTGGTGTTTGGTGGATCTCTAAATATATTAGTCTTCCCTAGGTGGGTCCTGGCACAAAAAAACGTTTGGGAACCCCTGGTATAGAGCACCTTTAATGAAACTCCCTAGATGTTACCCATTAGACATGAATCCACTTAAACACAATGTTAAGGGAAAAAACTATTACTGAAACCCTTAACTACCGAAGTAATGTGCTTGAATCACACTTGATCCATAAAGTACATCCTTTTGATACAACTTTTATAAAAGAGATGTTCCTAAGACAATGTAGGGAACCATTTTTTCTTTTAGTTTTCAAACTGTCATGGTATAATTTTAAAATTCAAATTAGCCAGACTCCTGCCAGAAACGTATTATGTTGTCCAGTGTCAGTCACTTGAATTATTACCTGTGTTTTTACAAATGTCATATGTATTTGTGTGCAGGTGCGTATATTTCAGGACTGCGAAGCAGGACTGTTGGTAGAGTTAGTGTTGAAGCTTCGACCACAAGTCTTCAGTCCAGGAGATTACATCTGTAGAAAGGTATTATCTTTTATTATTACTATAACATCATTGCCACTGAAATAGCTTCTAATTCACAACATTTCCGTTATTCATTGAATTTCATTTTTATAGGTGAATCAGCTATAGGTCTTTAGTATGGGAGAAACCTATCACCTGCCCCTTGTTGTTTCCAGGGTGATGTGGGCAAAGAAATGTACATAATTAAAGATGGCCACCTGGCCGTGGTGGGAGAGGACGGAGCCACCCAATTAGCGGTGCTGACCGCTGGCAGTTGCTTCGGAGAGATCAGCATTCTGAACATCAGCGGCAGCAAGATGGGGAACCGGCGCACAGCCAACATCCGCAGCCTTGGATACTCTGACCTGTTCTGCCTTTCCAAGAATGACCTAATGGAGGCGCTGCAGGAGTTCCCCCACGCCAGAGCACAGCTGGAACAGAGGGGTCGGGACATCCTGCGCAAAGAGGGTCTCCTGGAGGAAGTAAACATGTCCGCAGGGGAGGAGCTTGATGAGAAGGTGGACAGGCTCGAATCAAGTCTGGATCGTCTCCAGGTAAACAACAACAACAATAAAAACAGACACAGCTAATGGTCAACTATAAGCATCTTAGCACGCTTTGCTAATGTCTTTCCTTTCACATTCAAATAATTGGCTGCTTCCATGTTGCTAGCTCATTCAGTAAACATAACTTTGTTAACATTAAAGGGCTGCTATCTTACATTTAATGACTATATTAACTATGTATAAGTAGGCTCTAATAATATTGGTAACACTTACGGGATAAGTACTGGGTAAGTAAGGTGTAACTAAAAATAAGTAAAGCATACGTAAAGGGTATGATTATAGCAATTAGTGGTAATTGTTCTAGGTGTTGTAAGGTGTTCTACAGTACCAACATTTTACAAATAATTAGAAGTACTAAGTGGCTATTTCTGGGTAATTACCAAACAGGAACATAACAAGATATCTTTTGTACTTCTTAACATATTTCTATATATCTGCCTGTAGACCAGTTTGGCTCGTCTACAGAGCGAATTTAACTCTTCACAGCTACGATTGAAACAGCGGCTCACAACCCTGGAACACAGCGACATGGCAACAACAGGCAGTGGCTTCCTGTCAGACGCTGATGGCAACGAAAGCACCCCAGGGGGCGACGGCATGCGCAGTGAAATCAACATTCAACTCTGATATGCAACAGTGGTTGCAATGGGAAAAGCTCATAGCATTATCGGGTTGTATTTTATAGCTCTGCGAAATACTGTTGACTCTTTTATAGAAAATATATGTTTGGGCCTGATAGTGAACAGAGTGGTTGGCTTCAAACCAAAAGATCATGGGCTCAATCCACCGAACGCTCTGCCTATAAAGTATCTTTGAGCAAGAGGTCTGATCCATAACCTGCTACTTACTCAATTTAAATAGAGAATAAAACTACATAATAATGTTTTTTTCTTTTTTTTTCTTTGTTAATCAGAAAGTTATGGCTCTTTCCGATGTGGAATTAAAATGAATCGTGTTTTAATATTGGCGCTAGCTATATCATTTAACAGGTCTCATTTGAACATTAACCCAGAACTACACAGAAGCAAGTCATCACCATGTTAATGTGTTAAAAAAGTCTAAACCTTTTTGATAATACATAATTGTAAAAATGGAGTTCAATGAAAATGCTTCATGTCTTATTAAAAGCCGTTTCTTACACATTTTTGCCATATATGTTTGCTCTTATTCAAACAGGACAGGTAATTAGTCATTTATTAATTAAAATAAAGTTAAAGTTTAAATATAGTAGGTGCTGTAGTTGTAGCTGATAGTTATAGTGCTAAATAGGCAATAAATATTACTGAAAACATTAAAGATTTCAATGTAGTCCAACTAACATCAAGTTAGATATACTGAACTGTTCATTACATTAATTAAACATATAATTAGTTAGACATACCAAACTGTTCATTACATTAAATGTGTAATTACACTATTATGTAGATACTCAACACTGGCTAACAGTTGCTGCCAATAACAATAAATACAATTATTTAGAAGATGTGGCTACAACAGTTACACTGCACTCACTTTAACACCTAACTGCAAGCCTTGTTGTGATCACAGTGATGTTAGAGTCTAGACCAAAGTCCAACATGACTTACAACTTCCAGGAAGTGATTGTCTGCAGTGTAACAGCAGCTTAAACTGAAGAACAAAGAAGACAATGCTGCTAGTAAGGTAACACATTCTATCTTCTTCTGCCTTCTGCTTTCTGCTTTTCTTTCAATCAATTGTAGTCATTATTTCTTGCCTTGGTTTATTTAGTTGTATCGCTTGTGAGGAAAACAAAATTAGAGTTTAAACCCTGTGTCCTCTACTCAGTCCTCAGTGCAAGTTGTGCGAGTTAGAAATAACAGTTGGTCACACTGAGCGTTGGTGTGTTTGCGTGTGACCCAGACAGGTGTGTGCTTCTGAGATGGGGGGTGTGTGTCTGTTGTTGTGCTTGGTGCTAGCTAATATGTCACCAGCATCTGCTGCAGAACCAGTAAGTGACATTGGCCTTATATTATTGTTTTTAAATAAATGCAGCATACATTTTTCTTTGCATGTAATATATCTAACTGTGACAAATAGCTCCCCATTTATGTATTATCCAGACAGGCTTTATAGAGCACCTCCTAGTGGCTGCCCACGAACGTCCATGGCTGTGGGGTATCTACGTCTTTGCTGTCGGACTTCCTGCCATCCTCTTTATCAGCTTCATGTGGCCTGACAAGGTACTGCATGTGTGTATTAAGTATTACACCAGTAGTAACAGTACAACTGGAAGACGTCTGATTGTGTGTGTGTGTGTGTGTGTGTGCGTGTGTTTGTGCAGAGATTTGGACCGCCAGATCAACAGTATTATTACAAGAAGTTTGATGATGTTCAACCAGATGATCCCGAGTTCTCAAAGCAAGAGCAGACACTGAGAAACAATGACAGTAAGGTTACTATACCAGTGTCATTAGGAGAAATAGAATCTGCAGCAATGCTTATATGTTTACGTGCTCCCTGTGTAGGGAGTTGTGATTCAGCTGCAACCCGCAGGCGAGAGACTGTGTCCAACCAAAGAAAGTCTGACCTGGACCTTAAGGTGAGGTGATGATATGTTAAGTGCTAAGTTTGTCCAAGTTGGTCTTAAAACAATATTGATTAAATGTGATATACCGTAAAACTACAATTAATAGCCCATGCTTCTATTTGCTTCAATCATTAGACTTTATTTGGGACAGGTGTTTAAATCAGTATGAACATTATTTATATATGTATAATACAGAATAGGTTGTTTTTAATGCCTTGTTTACTCTACAGACAGCATTGTTCACTACATTTCTGGCACTGCTAGTAAAACATCTGCGCAGAGTCAGACCGTAAATCACACATAGCACACGTGAGCAACAAGCCTGTCAATGTTCGGCATAGCCTAGAGTAAAGTAAAAGGGGTGAAAAGTTAAACTAGCATGAACAATTATATTATAGCCAGGAACTAAGCATAGCCTACCCAACAACATCACCACTGGGCTTTTTATTGCTGCCTTCTTACTCATCTGCACCACTCTCCACACACTATATTGACAAAGCTTTAACCATTCAAATGTATGTGTGATCCAAGCAGCTTAGAACTAGCTCAAGCAGACGACCAGGTGGGCAGAAGGGTTATAGGCTACATCCAAAGAACCTATATTGAAAAAACAGACCAGGCTTCTATTTGAGACCTGCTTTTATTTGTCAAAACATGTAGCCACCCCAGGCCAGTAAAAGAAACATCTATTTGAGACACGGCTTTTATCTGAAGTTTTACGGTACATAAATACAATTGTATACATTTTGTGCAAGAAGGTTTCCAAACTGAACCAATGTGCACATTAAATGACTAAATGTTTCTTTATCTTTGTGCGGTGTGCGTGCGTGCATATAGGATCATTGATCAAAAGAGAATCCAGCAAAGCAAAATACTGTAACAATGGAGTGTTACACAGTGTACTGTAAAGCAATTGGACAACTGACTGACTAGCAAGATTTTCAATGCAAACTAAACTGTACTATAAAACTGCAGTATTACTTTACAAGATATGAATAATCTGAACTTTATGTAATAACAGTAGAACTATCTTTCTACTGTGAATGAATTTGATATTTTAATCAACAACCACATAGCTAACCTAATATACTATTGTATTGTAGTATATAGAGATGAAAATCGCAGGGCTTTTGCTTAAAATAACATGTGAATGGTGTATCTGGTATATAATGTACATCCTCCAATCTTGAATATTTGTTCATGTAAATAAATAAATTAATATTTACTGTTCATCTTTTATAAATAATAAAATGTATATGTGTGACATTCATATGAAAAATTAAGTGTGAGAGTGAGGGTGCATGGCTACAACTAATGTAAGAGTATTGAATTTACATGTTTTATTTATATTACATGTTATATCCCCCCCCCCCCCCAGACCTTAACTTGTCTATTAATTGTTAATTAATTATCTTAATTGTTTTATATCTATGTATTTACTATGTAACATGTCCTTGAGTGTTGAGAAAGGCGTCCAAAATGAAATGTATTATTATTATTAATTCATGATATAAACTGTTTTGAGGCAAAGATAGCACTGCTGGCTGGCTAAAGGAGCACCAGAATGGACAGCAAATAAAACGAGATTGAGAAACAATGGAAGGAACAGCATACATATACAGTAAATAAAGCTGGAGCAATCAGTTTAAATCTCCACATGTTCCAGGGATGCTTCACCTTGCAGACAATGAGCTCAGACAGCCCAAATTAAAAAGGTATTGAAATAAAACATGAGCTGTTTTGGTATCCTTGGTACATTCAGTGCTCTGTTCCACGTAATGCAACACATATGAATAGTTTTCCAGAGAGTCTTAGCATGTGTGTCTACTCTACCGTAAAGGTAACTCCCCACATTGTTGGGATTTTATCATAGTCAATAGAGGCATTCCTCTTCTCGGAAAAAAATTTGTTATGCTCCAGAATATTTAGTATTTAATGTGCTGAAAGAAGAAAAAACCAAATCAAAGCTGCTCTCTTTATTTGAAGAGTTTTTGACTATGAGAAGAGCAAAAATGGGACACAGTATTATTCTTATTACAGGACTGATAACCTCTGTTTTCACCAACTTTCATGCTTTTGGAGTAAGTATGACTTTGCATTTCTGCTCAATAATCAACGAAGAGCAATATTATACTATTGCTCTATGCAAATAACAGCATGCATTTATTAGACAAGGGCTTTCCTTCAGCAACTTGAATGCAAAATATAGGCCTATAGTATGCAAAGATAATTAAGAAAACATTTTGATTTGCATGTACTGGGCGTACTTGAATTAGCACACTCTCACAATGGCTGCCAATTTTAACTTCACCTGTCATGATTGTTTTTCTTTGGTTCACTTATTGGAATTTAACTATCTTATAATTTTCAGTGTGGTTATTCTGTGTGTAAGCTTCATTTTGAAGGTGTTATAAATGCTCATTAAAGCCATCACAAAAAAGCTTTACAATAGCAAACGCCTATACAGTACAATGGCAAAATAATAACTTAAAAATGCCCTTTGTAGTCATTTAAACACTTTGTATCAATGCTACAGTATGTTAATACAGTACAAAGTACAAATATTCACATCATATACCAGCCTCTGTAGTGGGAAACACTAAGGTCAAAATTTTGCTTGGCCACCGCTGAGGTAATGTATGCAATTTCCAATAAGACATTGGTAAAAAAAGGTAATGGTCTACTTGTGAAAACAACTTAGTTTGATAATTATTTGACCAAAATGCTCAGTGATCTATACAGCTTTAATAACTAATGATTTACTCATGGAATGTGTCATCAAGCAATACCTGAACAAGATAGAGGCCAGGTGAGTCAAAGCCTGTGTTTTATAGAAGGCAGCTGCATACTGTCTATTAGAGCAATACATTTCACCCTGCTGTGCCTAATCATAACAGGCACATCGGATTGTTTCATTGAAAATAAAATTGTGTAAATATGATGTCTATGTTAAAGGTAAAGTCAGCTATTGCAAGTTAAATGCTAAGCTAATACACTTTATGTCAAAGTCAACAAATATCTTGCATTTCGCTAGCTTACCACTCTCTGTGCGTGTTGAAAACACGATCAGATACTGTACTTCTACACAGTCCTGGCTCCGTATATAGGAACATAAACAAAGTGGAGAACACCGCTCACATCAACAAAGCCGCAGTACTACGCTTTGCTTCACAATGCATTTATATATGTAAGGCGGCAAAGCAATACCGTTTTGATTTGAGCTCAAAGTAAGCAAGAATGACTTACCCTGCCTTTAATCGAGGCCCTATGAGCGGTTGTTATGCATTATTAATATTATGTTATTGATTATATTCACTAACAAATAAAATACTTTTCTGTTGTCTAGAAGAAGTTAGGTGTACAGCATGTTCCACAAAACCTTGTATAAAATAAATGAATACATGAATTAATTTAACTATTTTAGCAAATATGTATAGTCAGTGGAAGTATTGTGTAATGTGTGATTGTGTGATGTGTAATGCTTCCAACCTGCAGGTTTATTAGCTTGAATGCTTCTGTTCATCAATAAATTAACTAAAGACTGTGTTTTCCTGTGTGTGTTTGTACTTGTGTACATACTTGTTTAGGCATCACATAGTTGTGCTGAGGAGATGGCTGGTCTGAGAGAGCAGGAGGTGATACTGAAAAGCAAGGTTCTGAAGCAAGAGCTCCTAATTCATAGGTTAAAGCAGCAGATCCAACCACAGGAGACCAAACCGAGACCAGACATTATTGACACAGATTACAAAGGTTAGTGAACCTAGGGATACCCGTAAAATACCGTTCCATGAAACATCTGTGTCACATAACTATGAAACCAACAAACGCATCATGGTTCTTTTAATGTTTTTAACATATTTGTTGATAAATGTAAAGATAATATTGTTGCCTGAAAATATTATGCCAGCTTGTCTTGATTTATGTAGTTTACAAAGATGTTTTGTAAATGGGCGCATTTATCCAAAGCGCCTTACAGTCACACACATTCATACACCAATGGTGATTGCTGCCATGCAAGGTGCGAGCAGTTAGGGGGTTAGGCATCTTGCATAAGGATGCTTACAGGTAGGTAAACACCAGAGTTCAAACCCATGACCTTCCGGCTGGAAGCCCAACACCCAGATCACTAGACCATCCTGTACATCCTTTCTGTACTTTGTACTTTTATAGTTGATATTGTCATGTGTCATGTCGTGTGTATGCCTGTGTATTAGACTGTTCACAGATTTTCAGAGCTGGCTACAATTCTAGTGGTTTCTACGGTATCAGACTTCAGGGCAGCCCTGGTGTGGTAAGAGTCTACTGTGATATGAGTGAAGACGGTGGATGGACAGCCATACAAAGACGTCTAGATGGTACAGAGATGTTTAACAGGTTTGTGGATATACATAAAGGTGAAATATGGGACCTTCTACATGCACAAACTGTTCCACAAGCATCATATATGTGTAATGAATTCACTTAATGATTATCTTTGAACATATAATAAAACCAGTAATAGAAATTATCAAAAAGATTGCCTTTTTTTCCAAGACGTTATTTTCCATAATTTAATGCAGAATGAAAAACGATCTGTCTTTGTTTATCTACCAGGTCTTGGAACGATTATAAGGTTGGTTTTGGAGACTTAAAAGGAGAATTTTGGCTGGGAAATGACAACCTACACTACCTTACTGCACAAGGTAGCTATATAAGATAAAATAGAGGATTGTTTCATAAATCATTACAAGCCCCATTTTTCTGTTCTTGATATACGTTTCATTGCAATAAATACATTTAATCTGATGATATTTGACACACCTGTCAATGTTTTCATGTTGGGAGCATAGCAAAATATCCTATAACAGAATCCCATCAGTTTATACACTTATTGTGAAAATTCTAAGGCATTGACAATACTTTTAATATGTTACACACAGACCTTATTTTGCTGATTGATGTGAATGTACTATGGCAGGCCTACAAATGCAGAAATATGCTCCACCAAAGCTGAAAATGCTAAAACCTAAAATGTTATGGCAATGTGTGTCCAAAAATACAACACTTATGCTTTCTATTATGTGGGTTATAGATATTTTAAATAAAATCATTTGCTTGTTTGCTACAGGGAATTACTCACTAAGGATTAACCTGAAGGACTTTGAGGGAAACCAACGCTATGCGGAGTACCGGGACTTCAAAGTAGCTCACGAAAAGGTGTAGTGTGGAGTGGGACTCCACAAAAGGTTTAAAAGGTTCTACAAACTATAGCGTAGGTTCTGTAACTGTCGCAAGCTAACAAATAGTAGACACAGTGCTGACACCAATTAAAGGTACAGTCAGCTATCGCAAGCTAAATGTAAGATAATATACTTTTTATGAAATTCAACAAATATCTCCTCGCATTTCGCTATCTTACTGTACCATTCTCTGTGCGTGTTGAAAAGAGAATCTGACTTTTAGTACACAGCACTGGCTCTGTACCGCTCGTATCAACAAAGCCGTAACACTACACTTTTCTTCACAATGCATTTCGATGTGTCAGGCGGCTTCACAGGGGACCACGGGGAGATACTGTTTTGATTTGAGCTTGAAGTTAGCAAGAATGCAACCGTCAAGAATGAGTGACTCTGCCTTTAACTCGATTAGCAGTCAGTCAGTACCTGTGCTTCCTAATCAGCATTTCTAAACAAGTGACACTAAAGATATACTGTATGCCAATGTGCTCTGTCTACCTCTGTACAGGATAAATACCAGCTTGCGTTTGGTGCCTATACTGGCACAGCTGGAGACGCCCTGTCTGGTAACTATGAGGTGGACGTGTCCATGTGGGCCAGTCACCAGGCAGCGAAGTTCAGCACCTATGACCGAGACAACGATAACTACACAGGCAATTGTGCCCAGGAGGACAAAGGAGGCTGGTGGTTCAACAAGTAAAGGCTGCTGTTGGGGTCACGTTTGCAAAGGAATATTGTATAGACCAGATGGCACTTTAACAGATTAAATTATGCTAAACAGCAGCACAATGCATCAAACCTTACCTGAGCTATATTTCAACCAGGAACACTATAGCCACTATAGCCACCTGTACTGAACTGCAACCAGCTATGACTGGTTGCAAAAATGCTCACAGAGGAAACGCAGAGATTTGATAGGCTGAGGCCATTTAAACAAGACACCCTGAACAACTTTGACCAATTGTATGCTCAGACATGAGCTGGGATCATATCTTATGATGTCTTGGGCTTTGTGACCTCCCTGAACTAGCGCTTATGCTCAAATTTAGGCCATGTGTTTTTTGTGGACATTGCCTGCCGCTTTTCAAGACCCCTGATATTGACATTTACAAATGCTATGATACAAATGAAAGTACACAGCTCTCTCTCTCTCTCTCTCTCTCTCTCTCTAGGTGTCATACAGCTAACCTCAATGGCCTCTATTACCACCAAGGGCACTACAGCGCCGTAACAGATGACGGCATAGTTTGGTACACTTGGAAAGGATGGTGGTATTCCTTCAAAGCTACCGCCATGAAGCTACGTCCCACTGACTACACCATGGACCCAATTTATGATGACCCCAACACTGTTCACACTTTCACACCCTAGGTCTGGTCTTAGGGCTTTCCGACAAGTTAGACTATACACTAGAGTGTAACACAGGTCTTTAGATACATTGTCTATGTTGTGGCTTGTGCATACTAACTTAAAACACTGGCTTTAAGGAATATCAACATGAGTCACAACTATCTCCAGTGTCCTTTATTTGTCTAACCAGGCATGCCAGATGGATTGTTGGACACAAGTCCATCTGGGGAGCTGTTCATCAAAACCGTTTGAAAAGGACAGGCATTTTAAAAACATACTTTTTCACGCTCGTAGCTATCAGTACGACGCTGATCATTTAGATCAATATCTACTCAGATTCAGTCGCCAGGATTTCTAGGCTTTACAGACTGATTCATGCGGCGAAGCCAAACTGAAGCTCGCAAGATCAGGATCTTACAAGGCTATAATCCCCCCCTGCCCCCAGTGTTAATGCTTGTCTCTGTTGGTTAAGATATGCTACACATTCAGAATATGGATTTATTTTAAATTCAGAGTAACGGTTGTTATCTCGAAATATTCTCTAAAACCTAAACAACCTAAAATTGCATAGTTTAGTCTGCTAGTCTTCTAGTCCATGTTTTTTCTGTTCTATGTTTCTCCTGTCTCAGTTGGTGTTAAACTCCTGTTTAACACCTGTTTCTGTTCATTGTAACTGCCCCTGATATTAGGTTCACCTGCCCCTCATTGTCCAATGGTCTGCCTTTCCTGTATTTTCTGCCTGTGCATTTAAACCCATTCCCTTGTTCTGCTCGATGATTGCTCATTGTAGATTCACACAGTTGTTTTCATGTTCTGTGTTCCATTAAACCTTGTTATTGCCTAAATGATGCCTAGGTGTTGTGGGATTGGGTCCTGTCCTTCCTCCAACGCATTATAATTTTGATGACATTGGCAAACTTCAGCATTGACCGTTTAGAAATGTGATCCCAAATTGGATATATAATTATCTAATAATTTCAAGGCTTTATGCAGAGTAATGTAAACATTGTTGTTGTTTCCCAGCAGATGGCAGCAATGAGCCAAAAATGCTTTTTATAAATAATTCAGCCTTGTTAACAGTGGTTGGTCTGAAACCTTCAAGTGGAAAATTCAAGCAAATTTTTTTTTTCATTTTAAGAGGAAATGCAGCCGAACAGGGACCTTGCTTAGCCGACTGAATAAGGCTGTTGCTATGTCTGTATCCAATCCATCATCCTTCTAGAAGGAAAGCTGGAAAACCAATCTGACACATTTTTGGTGAACTATGTCTTGGCCAACAAAAAAGAACAAACCACATTCAATCAACATAAAACTTTGTGGAAAAAGATAAAAACCAGCATAAAAAGCTCTCTCAATAGTTCCAGCCAGCAGACATTCTGTATATTTGACCCAATGTCTATTTTGTGCTGAGGTTACGCAATTAGAGTAATAATGCACTTTTAAAAATGTCATCAAATCACAGTATTATTGTAGTCCCCACTCCCAATATTACACAGCCTTATGTACCACTTTTCTAAGTAGCAATCACCACCTACGTTACTCAGAACTAGTGTTGGGCAAGTTACTCAGGAATAGTAATAAGTTACTAGTTACTACTCCTTCAAAAAGTTAAATTACTAGTCACATTACAATATTACTTTACAATGACTACCCTGCCTCGCCCCTTCAGAAAAATGACAACCTGTGTAGCCAGCTCATTTTAGAATTGAATCCTCTTTATTAGAATAATAATTAACCTTAGTGTCAACAATCAGCCAAAGTGAAAACATTGCAGCCTCTCAAACCAGATGACTGGACAGGTTGGTTCAATTAGCCTACTCTACGTTTGCTAGGACCAGAAATCTTGTTCTTGTAAAGCAGTAACTATCAGTTACTTGGATTAGTAATTGTAATATTTTTACTGTTTTGTAAATAGTAATTAGTTACACTACTAGTTACTCACTAGTTACTGGCCAACACTGGTCAGAACACAGAACAATGTACTGTACATGTTCTGCTATACTGCTGTATATGCTGTACTACATGAAAATGTTGTTGGCAATATCATATTTTTAATATTTTGGCACCAACAGATTGCCATCCATCCATACATGCATTGATGTGTTTAATTTACTTATTTAATATACAATCTCTACTCTAATCGAATATATAATTTAATTCACCTTGGTTTTTAATCTGCCTCATTCCAGTCAATGGGAGATATGGTTTATTATTGAATTGACATTGTTACACGTGTTATTTGATAACTAAGAGCAGCTAACAACCATATGTACCTTTTAAAGGCAAAAAACTAGAACAATGTTCTATGTAAAGGTATAGTGGAGTAATTGTGCAATTGTGTCCTGAGTAGAGAATGACAACACACTTTCTCTGTGTGTGTCTCATCCAAGCTCCTCGGGTTTTGGCTTTCATACTCGGGCCAACCTCGCACGTGCATTTTTATAATGCATGTGTGTGTGTCCCACAAAGCATGTTGGTGCTTAGTGTGACATCTAGTGGCAGAAAGTCATATTGAACCACTTTAAACAAGTATATTCTATCAAGCCAATGAATTATAAACATAGCTGATGGTAAATGGGAAAACAATTTAATTTGGTGATTCATTTGTATTAGAAAGGGCTGCATGTGTGTGTGTGTGTGTGTGTGTGTGTGTGTGTGTGTGTGTGTGTGTATTTCATTAAGAATATCCTCACTGTCACAAAAAGCTGTGTGGTTATATTGGCCTACCTGAATATTCATCAGGTCTTTCATGTTGGGATTTTGTTTTTATTGTTCAGTTTGCTTTTCTCCAGAATTAGAATGTTCTCCCTGGGATATGTATATTTGTGTTGTACTGACAGGATAAAAGAGCGAGAATCCTTTAGTGTTTTGTGCTGTTGTGGTAACCACGACATTGCTTGTGTCAAGCGGGTGATGGGAGAATACACAGATAGACTGGACGAGCTTGGTCGCATAGAGCAAAACAAAAGTATCTGAACTTCACTTGAACTCAGACATAATCAACCATGGCGTTGCTGCATGAACAGAAAACATGAATGATTAATCACAAATCGCACACAACACATCCATATTCATATTGGTTTTGTACTCCTGTGAGGGGTTGACATATTTGAGTAGCTGCAAGGAGGTGATTTCACCACTAGAGAGCGCATATCTGCTCAGCGATAATTTTGGAGCATTACAGTAACAGCTCTTCAGTTTAACACAATCTCTTTGTTACCTAATTAAATGTCACTGCCTTGTGTGGAAGTTCAGCTACTGTGTTTGCAGCCACATTTGATTTAAGCGATTTAAAGACAAGAAATTTGTAGAAGTCTGTCTGGGGTCACACACACCTACAGTATGTCTAAATTTAACCCATAACAAGAACCACTGATAGATACAGTCTCTGTCTATCTCAAGAGTTCATCCTGATTCCAAATGTCCTCTTGATATATTTTTTCAAAAAAGGCACAAGGCAGTGTCACATAATCCACACACAAGGTTAAGGAATAGTCACCCAAAATCATGTGATTTAAATGATTTAAAGATAAGGAATTGGTAGACATCTGTCTGGGGTCAAAACCATAACCTGTTGCTTGAAAGTCAACCATCCTATCCATTATATTGTCCAGCGTGTACATTGTATTCATGATTACATCTAGCCAGTTTCAAATTCAAGTTTAAAAGGTTGAATACTATTATAATATACTGTACCTTTCTAAACCTACATTTGTATAGCATTGATAGCACAAAATGTTACAGTTGTGTCTGAGGAAGGTGGCGTTTAGCCTGCTAACAAACAGAAAACACGTTTAAATGTATCTCTTAGTGTTCATCCTCCAACATTACACATTGATCATATCCGCAGAAAGCTGCAGTGATGCTATACACATTGAGGCCATAACAAGTTTATTATCCATTTTGATTTCGCAGAATCTTGAAGATGCGGACATAATTCCTATAACCAATTTTCACCCACAAGGAAAATATCACCCATCCATCCATCCATCTTCTCCCGCTTATCCGGAGTCGGGTCGCGGGTCAGCAGCTCCAGCAGGGGACCCCAAACTTTCCTTTCCCGAGCCACATCAGCAAGCTCTGACTTGGGGATCCCGAGACGTTCCCAGAACAGTGTAGAGATATAATCTCTCCACCTAGTCCTGGGTCTTCCCTGAGGCCTCCTCCCATCTGGACGTGGCTGGAACACCTCCCAAGGGAGGCGCCCAGGGGTCATCCTTACCAGATGCCCGTACCACCTCAACTGGCTCCTTTCGACGAGGAAAATACCATTAAATCACATAATGTTTTTCATGGCACTTGAATAGCCTGAGATGGTCCATGAGTTGACCTGTGCACAAGCACAAACATAGGTAATATCTTTTCTGAGATCGCCATGCCCACACACACACCATAGGGTTATGTGTCTCTTCCAAGTGTAGGTGTTTGTGTTTGCAGTATGTGCGACTGTTATCGTGTGGGTCACCCTGAAATATGCTTGCTGCATCCCCAGAACAGTGTGGGCACTTGCCTGGTCGTCACAGGGCTAGAAAATTAAGAAAATGTGAAAACTAACTAAGCAACTGCTTACCACCAGGAGGCCCCCTCTCAAATACATACATATTTTTTGTGTCAAGGACCCACAGGTAATGACTGGGACAGCTAGGCTGATAATAAACATAGTTCAGTCAGGACCGCTATAGTCAAAATAAGTATTTGATTTGTAAGTTATTTTTATTTGGAGGTATGGCTCTGTTCTGGGAGCTCCCTGCCCTTTCCATGCTCATACATGGAAAGCCCTTTCCATGCACGTACATTAAGGAAAGCCCTTTCCATGCGCATACATGGAAAGCCCTTTCCATGCGCATACATGGAAAGCCCTTTCCATGCACGTACATTAAGGAAAGTCCTTTCCATGCACATACATGGAAAGCCCAAGGCAAGGAGAGCAGCAAAAAGACCCCCCCCCCCCTCCATAGGGTACAGAACAGAGCAAGCATCAATGACAACACCAGGACATTGAGTAAGTCAGACACAGCATGAAAGGAGGAGGTGCCATGCAAAAATGCTCGTGGAGGAGAAGCGCCAAGAATGGGTGTTAGGCTAAGGAAGGACGTTTAAATAAGCACCCTGACTAGTTTAACCAATAGTATGCTTTGCCATGATCAGCTGAGCAGTCTGGCCACTGAGATCAGATGGCAAGGAGTTGACTGATCAGATGATGATTGAGATTATGCGTGACTTGGTGGCCTGCCTGAACAATCGCTATGCTTGATTTGACCACATTTATAGTTGATTTCAGATTGGCTTGTTTTGTCAAGATCACTGTCTGCTAATATCCACTCTTGTCTCTTGCCTGTAAGGGGTTGATGATGTAAAGTAGGTTACTTTCAACTTCTGGCTGAGAGACTTACCTCAGGATTAAATTAAAGGTTAGATACTTCTGCAGATGTATTCAAAGATAAACTTAAAACGTAGCTTGGATTAGCTGTTGTGTTAAAACATTTGAACACTAACCCATTTTGGAATGCCTCTGGTTTCATGTTATCACCACCGACTTGACAAGACAGATTCTTGCTACTGGGGAAAGACACACGTGGACGTTTGTCCACCACCATAGGTGTCCTGCACAGCCAACATTAGTGCAAAGGAACATACCTGTAGATTCTCTCTTTACAACAGCCGAAGGATACAGACATGCCACACCTGTTCCAGGCACAGGTCATGACCCGCATGGACTATTGAAACCCTCCCCGACTGGGTTAATGCCGCCGCATACTCAGTTTGTCAGCTAGGTGAAGCCCAAACTCTCTCCTTTGTAAATTGATCACAGCATGATTGGTAACAGGTGTGATAGACAGGCAAGACACGTTGACTTTGACGGGTGTTAATGATACAACATTTTGTGTCATCCTTTTATTTTCATTAAAGGAATTGTCATATTTTTGTTTCCATTATTCAATTAATGTGAATAGTTATCTGATCCATCAATACACAAACACAGTGGAAGCAAGGACATTCATTATGTTACACAGGAGGAGTTTTACTTGTTACTTTTGAACGTCATTAACTCAAATTGTTCCTAAAACAAATAAGGGTGCTAATTCTCCTCTTGTTCTCTTTAATGCCGATAAAATTGAACTCTGCTTATTTTACTTTTGTTCCTGTACTTTCTTAAACCTAGGAAAGTATGCAAGCTCTAAAATTTTGGTTTCTGGGATAAATACAAGGAATGCAGGCTGTAAAATAAAGTGATACATGGCTGTTTGCTATCTTAACAATGGCAGAGATTTGTTTGAATTTACTCTTGTACTCCTGTATTTACTACTATTTACTGTAACTCCACATATAAACATACATACTTGTATGTTATGGTGCATGGAGAAACAATGTTAGGAATTAGTTATTGCTAAATTATACCTACTTACACATTCAGTAAACTGTAGGCGTTGTGCAGGCCTTGTATTACTTGAACTAATCTCAAATCGTTTCTATATTACCCACATGCAGAGATGTCAAGGCTAGATGATACAGCACGCACACATGCACACACACACACACACACACACACACACACACACGTTGGGAGAAATAACTAGCTTTAGGACTTCCAGTCACAGACCAGGGCTAGCAGGACAAAAAGTAATTACACAATCTGTTTAGGTGTCATCTGCACGTAATTTTTATGGTCCTTCAGACATGAAGGAGACCTTGAGATATTTGTTTGTGTTGGGGATCTTGTACTGCGCATGTGTGTGACAGAGAAAGAGCATTATTCTTTTACATTAGATTTTTATTGACCTTAAAAATTTGTTTAGCCTTAGCAGGAAACATGTTGTAGAGAAGAGAACAACATTAGAGTTGAGCAGAGCTATAGTACAGTACCATATTCAGAAGAACAAGCCCAGTAAATAGCTGCCTAGCTAAAAAAAGTAAATAAAAGTTATACAGTGGTTACAAACTGTTTTGAATGTTCTGAATTAGTTGTATGTCATACAGTATACAAAAATGTGCAAGTGCAAAGAAGGCAGGTTAATAAATAATGGTATTTTGACATTATGTCGCGTATCTTAAACACTTTTTGACATGTGTTCATCTCCTGCTGCAAGAGTCCAGTCAACTGTGCAAGTATGACTTTGTCTTTCCTCAAACGACTCCACTCAATTTCGAGGAGCAGTATCTGCTCTTAAGAGGTCCCCATTGGATCATTAAACACCTCACTGCCCACAGAGAAAAGTCCAACTACTTTATCTGTAATCTGTAAATAGAGAGGCTTGCAATGTGGCTTAGTTCCAGCAGTGTAGCATCAATATATTTTCCGCATTAAGGCATTTTCTATCTATTTAATGAGCATTTTTCTACACTACCTGCTAATGTGACCTTGAGGTACAGTAGAGCTCATATCCACTTACAAATGTGGAAGGCATTCAGTATGTGTTTATTAAATATTACAGTATTTACGCCACACTGTATAATACACATGAACAGCTTCTCTGCCCCACATGCATGGATACTTAATGAGTAGAAGGAGGAAATGCTGCCTTAATCATTACATTATCTATAAACATCGTTTCCTCATCCCCACACATGACAAAGCTAAATCTCGCCAGTCTATAATGGCACAAGCCCCTTTTTGTACCATAGAGGATTATTAGAATATACAGAAGCCCAAATGACACTGACTTAAAATGACAGCAGACTGAACTGTGGTATTATGGAGTGACATATATGCAAACGCATGTTCACAACAAACAGGCTCCCATGGCCCTGAGTGAATATATTATCCGATAGCTATTTGAAAGGTATGTTTGGTTTACATACTCGAAGACTTCAGTAGGATTTGTGCATTATATGTCTGCATAAGGGATGCTCTGACCAAATGAAAGCCCCATTCATCTCACCACTGCAAGCAGGATAATAGAAGCCACAATCATTCTGGGGTGCTTTTTGTTTGCATTTTTTTGCCAGGCCTCTGTAGCAAGACCAGCCAATATGAGCAAATGTTGCTAACTGACTGACTGACCGACCGACCTTGTTATAAAGTACATGTGCTACATTCTAGACAGTAGGTGGTGGTAATGCACCATGTAGACCAGGGGTGGGCAATCCTGGTCCTGGAGGGCCGGTTCCCTGCATGTTTTAGATCTCTCCCTGCTCCAACACACCTAATTCCAATGAATGGGTTTGTTAGCAGGCTTCCAACGACCTATCCATCCATCCATCCATCCTCATCCGCTTATCCAGAGTCGGGTCGCGGGGGCAGCAGCTCCAGATCTCAGGATGAAACCACTTGTGTCACTTGCATCAGCTTAGAGTGGATAGGAGCTGAAGGAATGGTTAACCTGAGATACACTTTAGGAGGGCAACTTTTATATTTATATTATGTGGGAGCTGTGTGTGTATTTGTATATGTGTCTAGATACAGTGTATTGGTCATGGTTGGTGAATAACCGGACGTGACGTCTTGCTGTCGTTTGACAAGGCACAGTGAAAACAAACAGCTCGACATCGATATGTCAAGCCACTGACAAACGGCCCACAAAGGGATAATTGG
Source organism: Typhlichthys eigenmanni (assembly GCA_027564635.1). Classification (NCBI taxonomy): domain Eukaryota; kingdom Metazoa; phylum Chordata; class Actinopteri; order Percopsiformes; family Amblyopsidae; genus Typhlichthys; species Typhlichthys eigenmanni. Next base: position 3,172 of record JAODUK010013809.1, on the reverse strand, counting down.
ATGATAAATAATTGTTGATGGGACTAATATATATATATATATATATATATATATATATATATACACACACATACATACATACATACAGTACATACACACACTGTATATCTTTGAGGATTGAGATTTCACTATCAAAAGGTGTTTTAATACATTGATTATATTAATTATATCATGATGAATCTCATTGGACAGCAATATTAAAAGAAAAAGGTTTGTCCTGCAAAACCTCAATATATTGCTTAAGACGACAGACTTAAAATGATACAAATTTAAAAACAGCGTATTTCAACATGTGCTCCAGTAAAGTATGGTAATTATTTAGTATACAGAGTATTGAAGGAAAAAATAAGGGATGGACCTACCCCAAAAGTCTTGCTGCTAAACTCAAAATACGAATCTCCAAAACAATCACCCCAAAGGGGTGAGGAGTTAGCACACACAGTTAATGCAATCTAATAAAGACCACTAGGCCGGAACGTTAGCAAGAGCTTGCTTTTTGTGGCCAGAACAAACTGGAAATTTGTGAGAAACCACCAAACATGTCAATAGAAAATATTCATATTCTGAAAAAGATCAGATCTCTACACACACAAATGCAAACTAATAAAATGTACAAAATTACAGAAATATTGCATAATTAAACAATTTATGTATGTAACTTGACTTGACTCTTTGGATGTGGAAATTAAGCATTTTGATTGGTTGTGGGACTCACAGCTTTAACATACTGTATAGACCCATTAACCAGGGACATCGCCAGACCAAAATTGTGTTTTTTAGCCCCCCTACAAAATAAATTAGCCTCCCTAAATAAATAAAAATTCAATTTTTAAATCAATATATTTTGTTGCAGTAGCGTTGCCAGAAATATGCTGATGGGGTGGACGTACATGAAAGGCATTTCTTTATTTTAAATAATTGTCAATGAACATTTCCTTCATGTGGTCATGTATGAATGGGATCACAAATCTATAGGCTATTCAGGGAAATCTGTATTCCCAATTTCACACCCCAAGACCAGTAACATTTTAGAAACAAATGTCAGTAACATTACAGGAGACAAGCACAAGTGTTGCATTATCGTCACTCAGTCATCAGTGCCTGAAACGTTATCCCAGTAATTTGTAGGAACTGTGTGTGAAGGGAATGTATACTTTTAGCCAACCTTGAACAACAATCGGCACATATTTTGATTGGTTGTACAGCAAGCTTACAACATTTCCCCCCTGTGGGAGCATGAATGTCAGGTGACGTCTCTGCTATTAACCTAATGTATATATTATTTATATTATTTATTTCTAATAATTTTAAGGCTTGTTAGACTCACATGCAGGCATAAGTAATGATTCGGAGGAGGTAATATTTTGTATTAATCAATAATTTATTTCCTTACCGGAAATCCCACTGCAATGCCCAAAGTAAATAATAATAACATTTTTTTTAAGAATAATAGCATGATTTCATCGATTTAAAGAGAGCACCATGCTGTGCATGGCTAGTGGCCTATAGTATGAGTTATGGCGTGATATAGCCTGACATGCACGAGTCACCAGTGGCGGGGTGTTTCTGATACGCTTCTCCTGGCCTTCAGCAGGCTTAAGTCAACAGCAGAGGTCTGGGATATTCAGATATGTGTGCAGCAAAGTGTTTATATGGGTCACACACATAACATTTGCTGTTGGTGTAAATATATTATAATACTCTGCTACATTAATAACAAGTTAGAAATATTTTTGACAAAATACACAGGCTATGGTGATACATAGTAAATGTAAACAACATGCTCTGGATGCTCTCTTGACTTTCCAACCAAAATGTTTGTTTTTGTAATGCTGGTTCCAACCACAAGGGCACATTCAGGTAATAATTGAGGGATGTGCCTTTAATTAATGAAAGAATTATATGAATAAGGAAAACAGCGGCAGTACTGTAGGTTTGCATGCAGACAACCTTGGGGGTATTTTAATAAATCACTGGTTGAGGCTTCTGGGTCAAGAAACACCTATGCTCCCATTTAATGTTGTGGGTTATTTTGGTTGGCCAGACTCATTTGTTACGGGCACTTTTTTACGTGGCTTACAGGTGGGTCAAATAAGAAATGTGGGATAGTGTTTGGCCCATATTCTAACTATGAATGAATGTGTTATACTGTTGAATCCAATTTCTTTTTTTTTGTCCCCATCACATATGGCAATGCACAGGTTTATACACAATGCTATTTAACTCACATACATACATACATACATACATACATACATACATACATACATAAAGTGTTTTGCTACTTCTGTTTCTGGATAATTTGGGACAGCCATGCAAATTGCATGCGGCACTGATTTGCAAGCCATATCATGGAGGAGGTCTTTACTGTGCCCATTTATCTCTTTAAAGTTTAAAGCCTTTAATTTGTGCATGCCACAATGCCTCTCGAGATCTCCTTCAAATGGAAAAACTGCACACTTAGCCTCTTATTACATGCATAATTTAATGTGAACTATAGTAGATATACAGCAACATACTGTACAGAACAATCATTTCTAGATTACCCGACCAGAATCACAAGAAAGCAGTGTATAGACAGGAATGTTAAAATCAACACATTTTTTGCAGTAGTTTAGTATCCCTGTGTCTGTGTGTTGTACTTAAAAGTAGTGAAGGAATTGTAGAGCATGAAGCTTACAAGTGGAACACTTGGGGGTCAGGAGATATGATTTGCTGTTGGAGTACAGTGGAGGGGTTGAGCGTTACTAAAGGAGGAAAAGTCTCTATTTAGGTTGAAATAAGAAAGAGTATGCAGGCATTAAGTTAATATTGGAAGTCCACTGTTGAAATAAGAGAGCTTTTTACACAATATTGCTTGACTTACTGAATTGTAACAACAGAACATTATAGTTGCTCCCACTACATGCCAAGCCAATATGCTCACTTTACTTAAATATAAGTAATCAATAGTCAGAAATAATAACAAATGACACACACACACACGCACAGGCTCCTGGGCCGTAAACCAAACTCTTAACTAAGTAACAGAATAACATAGAATGATGTGTGAATGTCTTAGGACCTTTACAGTCAATAAAGACCACAGGCCTGCTAAAACAATGCAGGGCTGTGACAATATACACACTGTATATATACAATATACACACTGTATGTATACAATATACACACT
>JAODUK010013789.1:6724-26724 GCA_027564635.1 Typhlichthys eigenmanni | reverse complement strand
GTGAATGCCTTTGGGCAAAAGCAGCCTCCACATGGAAAAATACATGCAGGCAGAGAATTATGCAAACTCCATGCTGACAACACCCAGGCTGAGAATTCATCTAAAGACCGTGGAGCTGTGAGACTACTCATACAGTATCTAGGAGTTACCAGAAATCCACAATCATGCCAAGAGTCTGCAATATGAATGACAACATATCTGTGTCCATGTCTTGCCCAGAGATCTGGGACCAGTTTGAGCCAAAACCGAGGGTCTTGTTTTGAGTTCGAGTCCCACATTAATGCTTCCAACATTATACAGTACATCTAAAATCAAACATTTCAACCCTTCCCATTGTTAGACTTTTATGGATGTAATTCAGTCACATTCTTCTAGATGCACAGCGATGACAGCATGAGAAATCAAGGCATTTTCTAAGTGAGTATTGGATTTTCATGCACTCATTATCTGGGGCAATATAAAAAAAATTGCACACACCACAATTTTAACTATCCTGAAATACTTTACATATCTATAAGTATGTACCTTATTAACTGGCCTACATTCTTTACACATGCCAGCTTTGACCTTTGGTAGCATTGTTTCTGCATATTTTGCAATCATGTGTTGCACATATAAAATATTTATATACATTTCTGTCTTATTTCATGTAAATGGGTAGATATGTTTGATATATTTGATATGGCAATAATCGGTTTGCCATAACAGTCTTGTTTGACCAACTTAAGCAACTTAAACCTTTGTAACAAATGTAGGCTGTTATTTAAGTAATTTCCAAAGCTCAGGAGTTTTGCAGTGTTTATTGAAAGGCAGCTCATTGTGCTTTTCGTGATACAGTTAGAGATTAAATGATAAAAAATATACGCAATCTCATCTTTGTGCTATGGAGCTGGTAGACATTGGCAGCGTCAGAGGGGTGTCCAGGGTGGCACTGCCCACCCTTGATATCTGATTGGCCACCCCGGGTGCCACCCTAAATTTTTATTGGATAACACTGGCGGTTTGACATTTAATTTCTAACCTGATGCGCCAAGTCATCTTGAAGCTGCGATTTTGCATAGTTTTATATTTCGTATCATATCTTCAGAAAGGTAAATGCTAGAAACACACTTTTTTTTTCCTCATAATACAGAAATTTACGGCGACGAAATCAGACATAAAATATGCCTTGCATAATGGATTCTCGTATGTTTCTATTCATAGCATAGGTTTATATTTTGTGTCATATCTTCAGAATAGTAACAGATAGAAACTCACAGGTTTTTACCCCATAATCCAAACATTCCGCAAAAGATATCTCTGTGATGGCCTATGGACCCCCTGAAATAGCATTGGCCAACCCCTGGCCACCCCATAGTTAAACATCTAGTTCCGCCACTGCTTGTAGATTGCTTGAGAGGAATTATTTAGTAATTTGCACGTGTACATTTACTGTGAGATATTTGAATGTGCAATTTGTGATAGGCTTCTTTATCGGCTTGTTGTTGAAATAATGTTTAATTGGACAAAGACGGTTTATATATATTGAAAGCCTCGGAGGCTCTCGGTTTAAGAGGTTAAAAGTTAGTGTACAGTAGCATTTGATTTCCTCTATTTGTTGTAAAAGATCAGATAAAAATAATTTTATTGAGGTATTTTATTTATCCAACTCATTACCATGAAGTCAAACAACCTGTAAAAAATCAACTCTATCTCCAGTTGAAATAAACACATTAAATATACTAAAATAAAACTATTAAACAAGTAACACATAAATACTGATGTTTGAAAAAATTCAAATAATGTACATAAACCTACAAAAATAAATAGGTCATGTATTTTTTTGTATATGCTACAAATATCTGTGTATGTTTGTAGCGTTTCTTTGATATGGTGGAGTTCTGCCTCAGTAGGCAAACTAGGCGTGCAGTATACACTTACTATATGCTCTAATGGATACAGCCTCTTTTGGCCCAACACTTCCTTTGATGTTCTAATGATTACCTCTATTAGCAGGGAAGTTGAGTAGCCTCTTTCTAAGGATCCCTTGTCATGGAAGTAGCTGTGCTAGCAACATAATAATTATTTTGACAATATGCTCTAACCAAATTCCAAATAATAACTAGCTCTGACAATAAAAGCCTCCCATAATATGCTACCAAATTTGTGGCATCTTTACTACAGAAAACCCCACAAAGCCAAAAGGCTTTAAGTATGGTAGAGGGAGATAGATAACAAGACAGTGGATATGGAGTGAAGTTGGGAACTTATCTACTTTGCTTTCTACTCACCTTGCCAAGAAAGGTGAAAGGTGAGTGAGAATTATGAGCCATCTTCTGTGCATTCTCATGCACGGTTTGGACTACCTGCTTAAAGTGTACCCTTAAGCCACGGGTATCATTTCCTCGTCCCCTTTCCTCCTCATTTTCCTAACCTTTCTGCCCCTCATTTAATCTTAACTTGATTGCTTGCAACTGCATTTCACATCTCAATCACCTTTGTCCCTCAGGCTCCTCTTTCTCGACTTTCGTTTAGGGAAGAAAAAACCTTCCGGCATGCCTAGGCAGCATACTCCCTAAATGAAGAATGAGCACATACCTTCCCTGGCAACAGTCGTATCAGGGTCATCTGGCATCACCAAAACACCATTAGCCACAGTGGAGCCATGTCAAGCAGGGCCAATGTCGATAAGAAAGGGTCTGAACAATAGTCCGCCAGCCCAACCACAGTCTGCTCTGTAACACTGAGAGCACGACTGTTACTACAAATAGGCAGCTCTATAACCCACAATAGCCTGGTAAAGTGCAGAGCTGTCTGGGAACCCTCAGGAGCACTCCAAGGAGTGGAGACGATTCGGACAAAAAGGAACAGAACACATGAAATACAAGAGGACAGAGCTCTCCAGACCGGAACAGTTCCTGTACCGGATTGGAGATGTGGAATCAATGTGCTAGTTATTCACATTAAAAATACTCTTGTCACTATGCAGGTGTTATGGGAAGAAAACTGTGACTCCATACACATAACCCCCCAATCCCACCCCCAAGTACTGTTCTTCTTATTCGTGTTAAAATGTCTGAAATAGCAAATAGCTAACCATGCAAGGGTTAAACCAGTTGCGCATGTGCTACATATTCACACCAGATGTTCCGATAAGGGGCTGTAACCTTTGGACGCCCCACCAATCTGCGTCCTAAAATGGCAAATATCAGTAACACACAGGTGGCCAGCAACCTAACTATATAATTTGAGACAAAAACTGCAGTATAGCAGACTGAGTAAAGCAAATACAAACCCTTTGAAAGATTAATTGTTTTAACGTTTTACAGCAGTAACTACTAGGGTTTTTTTCTGTGGCTGTGATAGATCACACAGATTAGGTTACTTTGGAGAGACGCCCAACTCCATAGAAGATGCAATATTTTTCATAGCTCATACAGCTAATTGTTTAAACCAATTGTTATTAGCTTTTTTTGCAAGTGTATCATTTCCACGTAACAATGCACAAAGCTAAACAATATAAATTGTTTGTTTATTTAGAATGTGATAAATGTGCTTTATATTAGGTTGATATAATGAGTGAACTCATTTCACATGTCTTTAGTCAGAACCCATCCGTTCGCATCTCCAATTTCCCCGTTTCCCCACTTCAAACACGCCCCAGGGGAGAGAGGGGCTTCAAACAATACAGCTTTACTTTTTCAGGACCGCTACAGAGTCCCACGCCAGCCAAGAAAGCAACTGAAAGTTTCTCTCCAGCTATTTGTTTTAAAGTTTCCCTCTGTTCCGGATGGCATTTATTCCTCCCTTGCCTGACCCCATTTTATCTTCCAACCTACAATTTCACTTCCATTTATAATGGACTCCTTTTGTTTTTCCCGTGTTTGCCTTCCATCCACCTCTCTTGTTTTCTCATACAGTATTTTTTCTTCTTTTTAACACCGTATCCTAAAGCTTCACAGTGCAGCGTTTCATCCTGAGCCAGAAGGGTTTGTTTCAAGTTTTGGCCTTTCCCACCTCCTGCTTGACAAGTTAGCTTAGCTGTCCTCTTCAGGATAGCTAGCATGAAGAATGGCATGGCAGTAACCTACAGTAGCGGTGCAACACTTTTCTGTGTTTTGTCCTCCATAACACTCTATGGCAGAGTTCCCCAATATATGCCAAGCATGCCAAGCCAAGGGCCATAATGTCCGGGGTTAAACATGCACCCACCACACACCTTTTATATATATAAATGTAATGACCTTGAACACAAAAAAAACAGCTATACAGCAAGTAGAATAGAATCCTACGCCAAACATAACTGAATGTTTCTACTCTGCCTATTGATTGTCTATGTTCATTGTTGGTTACAGAGAGCCAATCAGAGACTGTGTAGGGGGAGAATATGGATGTTGTTGCGTGTGTGTCAGACTGACACAGATGGAACACAGAAACAGCACGCCGGTAGATTGAAACGTGTTTATTGTTTTTTGATGTGTGCCAATTGGTTGTTGCCAGACATATTTTGCTCTTGCGGGCCGGACCTTGCTCATGGACCGCCTATTAGGGACCACCAGCTAGTCTTCCATATACAGTATCTCATGTGGTATTTTCTTGCTCTGTTCCATCAATGATGTCATGGCAATTTCAACATAATGCACATGTATGGGAACAGTGGCTTTTTTCACAAGTGCTCGCCATTATGAATGTTTTATAATAATTCAGCATTGTTGTCTGAGACTGATTATATTCCCATTACACTCTCCCCAGCCATTCAGCCACTCAGACACCCGCCATGAGTGTCTTCTCTCATCTGCTCATCTTCTTCACCACCATTTTCCCTCCTTTTTCTCCAGGAGTGGGTGACGGCCACGGACTTGCTCATCTCTCTGGACAGGATAAACACTTTTGGAGATGAGTTCTTCAAGGACGCCAAGGTGCTACGCTCTTATTTCTATGCCATCTCTGACTTCACTGTGGGTGGCAGGTAAGAGACACTTCAGAAATGGCCCTCCAGGACTATGTCACTGAGAACCTTTCTTTGCAACATGTCAACATAGTCAACCAGCACCTTGTTATCTGGCTCAAGTTAACTGCATCAGACAAGTTCAGAACAATCATAGTCCAGAGATAAAACAGTTTAGTATAATGTGATTAGTTTTTAGCTATACATTGTTCAGACTAACCTTTCACAGAAAGACTAGCTTTCCCCCTTATAATTCAGACAGCCCATGTAAAAGAGGCTTAAGACTGAGACCATCCTTATTTGTCCGCCAAATTCTCTGGGTTTATTACCCAATATAATCAGAGAAGACGTGACACCAACTCCTAGAATGCAACTTGGACAAAAAAAAAAAATTCCACTATTATTCCGACTGTAGTAATATTGCGAATTTGATAGATAATTTCCAAAATGTGCGTTTTCTGATAAAAATGCGTGGTATATGCCAATATGATTTAGGATTTCGGAGCATGTTTACAGTATATTCGTAATATGAGTCTCAATTGCATTTTAAAGCATTGGGCATCTTGCCTGTTTACGGTAAGAAACTCAGAAAAGTTTGACAAATATTGTGATGCAAAATAGCACTCCAACTGTTCAATTTTTCCATATTTTTCCAATTTTTTAGAACATTACTGCAGTTTGAAATGTAGGTAAATTCCTCTGTAGTGCAAGTACGTTTTTTAAAGGTTGTAGCTTTAGGACGTATAAATCTAAATATGTTCAGCTGCATGAAAAACAGACATGTCAGTTAATATGTAAACAGCTTTGTAGGAATATTGTCATTTTCAGAATAAAGGCAAAGCCGGAATTTTGCGTGCGTGAAAACGTAACCATTCCTTGTCCTAAACAGGGTCATCAACATCACCCGTCCTACAACAGAAGTAAGCATTGAACCCACAACCTTTCAGCTAGGAGACAACCACCCTGCTAACATATCATGCTCCTATAAGCATAGAAATGTCTTAATTTATTTCAAACCACATTCACTTCTTTCCAATTATTGACTGGGGAATTCATGTCTGTTATGCAGGCTGATCTGATGTCTAGGCACTGTGGAAGTGACTAGCTTGGTGCTACTCCTCAGCGAGAGAACAGAAATAACCGTTTTAGCTGGAGGCAAGCATACATCTCCAGGACATCTGGCTAATATTGACAAAGCCTGCCTCTCAGTGACAAGTCCCTATCCCCATCACATCCGCTCAATAGATCCTAGCAACACAACAAGGAAATCGTACACAGTAGCTAGGCATAGCTACTGTGTGCTTCAATGGAGACAGGCAAACAGAATGGAATAGATGCTAGTTAGCAGAAACATTATATGTTTATGAATGCATGGTATAGTCTTCCCATTATACCATGACAATTTACTATATGATAAACTACTATTCATCACTTTACCATCTGCACTAGTGTTGATTTTGTATGGGAGGGAGTGCAAAGTATCACCTTTATTATAATAACCCATTTAATATTAGCTTTACTATTATTATTTACCCTTCTATTGGCCATGGAATGGTTGATGCCATCGTGCACTGAGAAGCCATTGGAAGTGCACATTTCCCTCGTTTGTTGGTTACATTTAATTGAGTATCTCTGGAGTCCTGTGGCGTAGAGACTTACTTTCAACGTTACTTTGTTCCAAAGCACGTCTGTGATTTAATGTGGGAGCCAAATTTAATATTCCACTCATACGTTTAGCAGTCAAATATAGCAAGACTTTGTTTCCGCGTTCACTGCTCAACAAAATAGTATCGTTTTTTTTTATAGGTTAGACCCAAACTGAAGTCCAGCTTGGTTACGATATGGAATAGGATAGAAACTCCTAAACAGCAGGTGCTGAGTTCAATCCCCACCATGCCTGCCCTTGTTACTAACATGCTTAACCTCTACCTCACCTGCTACATAAACATACCGTACAATTACAAGTAAAGACGCAACAGCGCGTCTGCCCATGCTCTGCTTTCAATAGCACGATGACGTGCGCACACTCTCTCACGTGCACAGTGCACACGCACAGCTTAAGCGCGCGTGACATTGTCTGTGGAGTCAACATGCGCCGTCACTGAAGGAGATGAGAGCGCCACTTCATCTCAGGCTATGTCAATGCCTCTGGGTAGGTAATGAGAAGTGACAAGCTCCACACACTGAAAATGATCTCTCTCTCTCTCTCTCTCTCTCTCTCTCTCTCTCTCTCTCTCTCTCTCTCGCGTTGAGGTCCCTTCCATATACATTCAGTATGCATACAGTATGTAGATAGTGTATGTATTGTAGATGGATAAGTCCGTGTTTATGTCACCAATCAGACAGAGGGGAAAAGAGATGGAAAACATGTTTGCCCGCACCCTTCCAATACACAACCATCTGTCTGTGTTCCTCCAACCCCCCTTCCAGGTGTAAGTGTAATGGCCATGCCAGTGAATGCATGGAGGGGGACCATGGGGGTCTGGTCTGTGCCTGCCAGCATCACACAGTCGGTGCGGACTGCCAGAAATGTCACCCCTTTTACCAGGACAGGCCCTGGGCGAGAGCCACAGGGGAGTCTGCCAACGAGTGTTTGAGTGAGTACTACTGGAGCAGCGCAGCAGTCACTGGAAGGAAGCCACGGTGTCATATTTCTAAATGAAAAATAGCAAGCCCGAGGAGTGTTGCCGGCCCCAGCACACACCTATTCTGTACTCAAGTGATTAATTACATCAGGATTTGCCTTGATTAGAAGGAGAAACGATCTGTGCGGCATCAAATCCACCGTGTGTAGCTTGCACCAGACACCAGACCAAGTCAACATGTAATAGGAGACATTTAAAATCTGTACATTAGAATTGATTGAACTGTCTTTGGTCCATACTGCTAATGAAAACTAGTTGGCAATTAGCACTACTCTAATGGCATACGATATATATAAGCCTCTTTGTTTAATGCTGTAGGTCTGTCTCTGTGTGTGGTGCGAGCGTGCGCGTGTGTGCGTATACACGTGGTCACCGCATGCGTCCTTCAGTGATTTAAAAAATATGAATTAGCATGAATATTATCAGGTTTGCCTTATCATGCTGAGCACTTTGACGGAATGCGGCAGAGGGTGAACTATAATTGGCCGAGGGATGAAACCCATAAAGGAGAATGGCTCATTAATTGTTTTTAATGCTGAATTCTATTAAGCAGCAAACTTGTTTTAATTACACATACTTTTGGTATCAAGCAGATGGTGCGTTATGGACTGCAGTCAATGCAATATTAGAATAAATACACACTACACCGCACAGACTGGAAGTGTAAAAATAAATACCCCGTGGAATTTTCCATTTATTACACAAAAATAAATTTGCCTTGTTTTCATCAAGTATGCGTTTATGTTTTGAGTCAGGCATTGGAAAGCTACTTACTGGGCCAATGCCGAGTGGCAGACAAAGGTTTCCTTCCCTCAGAGAATGTTGTGAATGTACAATCATGAGTCTATTACAATTCTGTGGATATGCACATTATTATTTCATGCCTTTTTATTATGAATAAATAAAAACACCCTAAAACATTCTACTTCTAAGCTCTTGGAAATTAATTTGAAAACTTTGACTTAAGTTTACCAGTAATTGCAGACTAAGAAAAGTGAATCAGTGCACACATTTGACTGACTGAACATACCTCAGAATAGGACACAGGCCTACAGTTCAAGGCAGTTATCAATCTCCCTTACTTTCAGAGGAGTAGGATGTTTCTGTTGAGAATGAATGATATCAGGGTTGATAAGCTAAGCAGATTTATTTAGAGACGGCTGTGATCATGTACTGTGGACAGACAGCACAACAGCTTGCAACAAGCTGATGTGAACAGAGAACAGGTTACACAGGTCCACCATGGGTTAACAACCAGGACAACATGAATCCCAAGTGGGCTCACTGCATCCTTTAGATTAACCAGACTTAGAGAAAACATCACCCGTTGAGGCCTCTCAACAGTCAGCAGCAACAGCAGCAGGCATGCACGTGACTATGAATAGTGAGCGCACGTTACTGGTACCCCATATACGTTGAGTGGCGGGAGAGGATAGCATGGTTGCGTACAAGGTACTTGAAATCCGCATTAGTAAGAGGTTCTCAAGTTAGTCATGCAGGCCAAAAGCACAGCACACAGATATGTATTGGCAGTAACTCAGACTGACATGCAGGAGCTATAGGTCAGAATGAGATCAGCCAATCAAGGTGAGAATACAATTCTGGGTCACAACCTGGAGCAAACGGATGTAAAGGCTAGTCAGTAGAGGTAATGGATATAGTGAGTTTAAAGCAGCACTACAGACAAAAGGGATTTAATATTGGATATGTAATCAGACAGGTTCAGAATATAGTAAGAGAAATTACCTGTATTTATGTTTATCTTTATCAAACATTTAAGACTCACTTAAGAATCACACTCAAAGTATGACTAGGATTTTTGTTTTATCTGACATTCATAGACATGGGCATAGACTTTGTTTAAACATTGGAGGGAATGGGGGCATATCAAGTGGGGCTCTGGGGTCCTCTACTAGAATATTTTGAGAATCAAACACTTTTTCTGCATTCTAGTGAATTCTTATGGAACAATTTGGGCCTTTTCTGCATCAATTTATGGTGGAAATGTCTATTTGTTTAAAGGAAAACATTAAATTATACAGACACCCTGGGACAGTTAAAAATATATGTAATATAATGCAGTAAGAGTTATCAAACATTATGTATTATAGGTTTAGGTCTCAACACACATAGGCATGATTTAGTCTACTGTCCTTTTTTCTTTGGGGGAAGTTAATATGCATGTGACATATTCAAGTCTATGGTAAATTAATGCATTTTAATGAATCTACTGACCACTGGACGTTAATAGCTCCTATGCTCATGTTAAAGAATCTGCACATTTAAAACATCTGTGTTTTGGGATGATCTATGCTAAACTACAGCTGACTTAATAAACTAAACTAAACGTAATTAAATAAAGCCGTATGGCTGGGGTGCGCAATGTGCGCATTGAAATATACACATGACATAATATGTAGTAGTAATAATAATAGAACCAATACTTCATCGTCTATTCTAGGTTATGGCTGCACTGTCAAGTGTTTAACTGAGCTGCTTTATACGCATATGGGCTTCTCCACAATAGCCGGGCAGTACTAATGCATCTTTCCTGTTCTTATTGGAGGGTAGAGGAGACAAATACGCTTGTTATATATATTGATCCACCTAAAGCTATTGTGCATAGCCTACACACTACTGTATGGAAAACACCAAGAAAAGGGCATTTAAATGCTAGAACGTCTAGATTTGAGCTTGAAGTTAGCAAGCATTTTCCAGAATGACATAAAAAATGTCTGCAATTTTTTTCAAAAATCCAATCAAAATTATATCAAAGGTTGACACAAAGACTCTGTTTCTTATAAGAGAATAATTTGTAATGGTATAGGCTATAATAAGTCAATATTAGTTGGGAAGTAAAGATTTTTTACAAATGTAAGAAGTTTTAAATGTTGGATCATGCGTGAATGCAGGTTTTCTTATCAGTGCAATATACTCTTCTGGCCCAAATAAATAGAATTGCTTTTGGATACCGCTGGGAATTACCTTTGTGCAAAATTACCATGTTTTAATTATAGTTAGAATGTTGCAGAATTGACCCACACGCCTCAATGCACAGTGCTCCTAAATAACCAACATTGAGAAAGCTGTTCTTGTCCACTGTAAAAACATTACGCTGTGTGTGAGCATTGCTGTAAAATGTTCAATAACTATCAATCATTAGTGAGGACACTATATATTTTGTCAAGACATAGTTCACATGCAGCACTTATTTGCCTTCTAGACTAGGGAATGTCATTTTAAAGTGATATAAATGAGTCAACATTTTGAGTGCTGCTATTCAGTGACCCTGAAGGTCTTACCTGACACATTGAGATGTATGTTAGTAGCCACTAAATCTGTGAACACTTACATGTTAAACTGGATGAAGGGATATGTCAGGGTGCCGTGAATCCAAAAGTAACATTATACTAGGCTACACGTTCTTTGAATATCTCCTTGTTGTCACTAGCACTATGTACTGTAACGATAACCCCCCATCAATTATGCCTCGGCACCCTTTTTGCCGCTCCTATGGGATATACTGAAGCCGATGTACACCAGTGAGCATAAATATACATGAAACAGAACACACGCGTTGATAATGTAAGTCACTTGGCACGATTCCCTGCAGCATTTTGCTTCTAAATGCACCCTGGATAGATGCAAATGAAGCCCATCAAATACACCTCTCTTTATGAAATCTCTTGTTGAGTGCGGCGATACGGGACTTCTGTGTAAAGTGGGTACTATTCTGAATCTGATGAAATACCCCACAACAACAGGGAATAATAATAATCATATAGTTATTGCTAACTCAACAGAGAGATTGATTCATAATGAAATGCCCAATTTCCTGTAAATCCCCCCTTAGGGTAAGTGGTAAACTAAGGGGGGATTTGATGTGGGGGCTGCGAGGGTTGTGATTTGGTGTTATCGGCTGAGTAATTTGCTCTTGTATAAACATGCATTACTGTTATCTAAGTGCCCCTTGACAGCCGATTGGCTCCTCATTAGGCCTGTGTGAAATAAGATTAGCAATGGGCCTCTAAATTATGATCCAATCCCAGAACGCATAATCTCTCCTACTATAGCCTCTTCTCTACAGTATTTCTCTCTCTCCCTCTAGTAACTGGGTCTATTTCTGACTGCATTTTCTCATTCTATCTTTATTCTCTCTCTCTCTCTCTCTCTCTCTCTCCCTCTCTCTCTCTCTCTCTATCACTCTCTAGAGTGCAACTGCAGTGGGAGATCGGACGAGTGCGTGTTTGACCCGGAGCTGTATCGCAGCAACGGCCACGGAGGGCGCTGTTTGAGCTGTAGCGGCAACACAGACGGACCCTTCTGTGAGCGTTGCCGTGACAACTACTACAGAGACTCTCCGATGGGGCCCTGTCTGCCCTGCCACTGCAATAGCAATGGTACACTAGTCCCGCTAATACTGTATGCATCACCGTCATTTATAGCAGTGTGTTTGGATTTGGTGAAGGGTTCGGCAAATGTAAAATAAAAGCAAATGCAGCCATCGGAGAGAATAGCATTAGCTGAGGTAAATTTTGGGATTCCACTGGCAGTCTAGCTGATTTGAAACATTCTGATTGGGTGAGATAAAGGCAGGAAGTCCAATAGTATGTAAGGAAGTTTGATTGAAATGTTAGTAGCACCACCTTTGCAGTATGATAAACGCTTCTGAATCGAGGGGTTCCGGACCAATACTCAGTGACGTCCAACTAGCTTGGCATCACCAGGCTAGCAGAGTGTCTGCATATTATCAATTGATTAAGTTATAATTAAACAGCGGCCATTTCTGTTTATGCTATAAAATGGCTTCCTGGAGGTTCATAATTCATATGCATGCAGGCCTATTGCTGTCGCTACACTCTGCAGGTGGAGTGATGAAAAGATATATCACTCTCTAACCTGATTCATTCTCTTTCTCATGTCCAAAATAGCTCAGTGGCTCTTTATCCTCCATTAGCTAGACTTGTGTGAGTTACGACTGAAAACAGTGGGCCTCCAAGGCTATACAGCCCTAGTCCACATGGGTTTCTGAGCAAGAAATCACTAATAGGTGCTCAGATGTGCTCAAATACCCATTCGAGTCTTTAAATACTAAGGACCCTCCAACTATACTATATATGTTTTCCTTTTCTTTCAAAAGCATTCAGATCAAGTGTAACCTATTTACCTCTCCACACGTTTTCAAAATATTCACGTCTAGAATATAAAAAAGCAGAGCAATATCAGCAGTGACAATTTGGTACCTATTATGTGTTTGTAAAGAAAAAGAAAATAGAGGACTGGAAATGGAATAGAAGGGGGTTTCTATGCACTCAAGACTTCATTGTGGGAGATTGGGGTCCTGTCGCAATTTAGACATTGTCAGTTGAAAGTCAGCATGCTCAAATATGAACCTGCATATAGATAGCACTGTATGTTTAACATCCTACCCTATGTGGAAGTTGCAAAAAATAAATAAATGAATTGAATGCATTCTAATAAAAAATCCACAGCCTGAAGAACTTTAGCTATGGCACCTTTTTCAATATAGAGCTTCACTCAAAGTGAATGCATTACAATGTTGACAGAATATTGTAGGAGCCTTTGCAAACATTGAACGTAATGATTTCTACAGACATTTGGATGTTTATTCGAAGTGCTTACTTGCTTTGTGCATATTAATCTGCTTGCAAAAGAACAAGCGTATTGTTGGTATTAATAAAGGGACCAGTGGGCGCGGCAGCATTTAACCAACAGAACTACAAAGCCATATAAGCCAACGTCTAAGGCAAAGCAAATCGTATTTATGACACCTCCAGCCAGTTATTAACAAGGCCCTATGTAAATGAATAGGGAGAGAGCCAAAACTGCAGTTTCAGTGGTTACCACCAGGGCATTAAAGACTACATGTATTCAATCAAGTCTGATTATATGAACAAAAGAAAATATTGTTAAACCAGCTTTTTTTTCTGACACCTTATAGGCCTACAGTAGTACTATGCATGTGCAACTGTGTGTCAGTGCAACCACATGATTGGCTTAATAGGTTAATGGCTTGGCCGTTGTAAAGCAAACATTTGTCTTATCGGTAGGTGGGGGACGGGAATGCGCCTCCTTCCATATAATTCTATTGAGAATGATTTAGGCGGTCTGTCTCCTCTACTAATGTCTGTGTTATATGTCTAGCTATAGTCGTCAGTGTGGAGGAGCTATCGACAGCTCTGTTGTGCTAAAGGGAGCGGCTGGTGTCAGACTAGAGGAGGTCTGTCATATCCACACACAGGGGTTAAATCAGACCAGAACCATCCGGAAAACCAGAACACCGCCTTCAAAAAAATCCACCACATTCATTTGATGTGCACTTCCATACATGCAGTTCTCCCTGTGTGTCATGTTCTTTCCACCCTCACATATATACGGGTGACAGTGGCGCAGTGGGTAGAGAGGGTCGACAGGTGATCTAAAAGTCGCTGGTTCGATCTCGGCTAACTCCTCACCAAGTGTCGAGGTGTCCTTGAGCAAGACACCTTACCCTAACTGCTCCCGGTGGTTGGTCGTGTCTTGCGTGGCAGCGATCACCATCGGTGTGTGAATGGGTGAATGTGAGGCAATACTGTACAGCGCTTTGAGTGGCCGGAAGGTTGGAAAAGCACTGTATAAATGCAGTGCTTTCACCAACACCATTTACCATTCACATCTCTCCGGTCCTCGGCTCTGGGTGGACCATATGCCGCCCTGGCAGGTTCCGCCAGCCTGCAGTGCGACTCACAGGGAAGGTGTGTGTGTCAACACAGCGTGATGGCCGACAAGTGTGACACGTGTCTGCCCGGCTCCCATTCCCTCGGCCCTGATGGCTGCAGGTGAGCAATGCCCGCACACACACACACACACACACGCAGGAACAGAAACTAGCAGCACAATTCATGCCACCTTTCCAACAGACCTGCAACCGATCAATGTTACTTGTAACACCAGTAACTGTACTGTGCAGGAACAAAACATCGCAAAGGCCTTTTAAAACACTATTCTGTTAATTACTGTAGGTCTATTTCACGTCCATTTAGGCTGTAAATGCCCTTGTTTTCTGTGTAGCATATGTTGCACCATCTCTTAAGACTCTCTAAGTGTCACCCAAGGGTGCAATCCAAGGCCCTTAGCCCTGAGCCCTTGGTACAAACTGACTCTCCGTAACGCTTTAGACTTTGTCATTAAGGGTCCAATTGTGTGTGTGTGTGTGTGTGTGTGTGAGGGGGTAGGGGGGGAAGCTATGGATGTGAGGTGTTGAGATCTATCACTTTAGATTTTTGTTTTGGCAATTAGGTGTTTTTGCTTATTTTCCAACACATTTTTTCTCATTATTGCACTGCACGGGCTGCTCAATGCATAATAATGTGGTTCAAATTAACAAAGGAATGCTTTTGTTGAAATACAAATGAGACACACATGGGCTGAAGAAACTGAAAATGTCAGAATGGGATTAATTCTAAAAAACAACATGAATATTAAAATGAAAAGTGTACATTTCAAAATATCTAACCTATCTATTTAAAACATAATAATAAAAGAAACACCGACAACCCAATGATAAATTCACTCATTCCTTCAAGTTAGTCCATGTTTGCAAACCCTTGCCTGTATAGAGTCTACACAAACACCCACTCACGTGCGCACGCATGCAAACACACACACACACACACACTATAGAGAAACAAGGCATCTACTTTAGATCTACACTGGGACTCTTGTGGGGAATGTTAATGCTACAATTGACAGACCACTCTTAATTAGCTAACTTGAACTACTAGCAAAATTCTTAAAATTTCTCTGACGTGTTAGTTCATAAGTATGGCACAATGTGAAACATATTATTCAAAGTATTATTGCTAAATCTTGTTTCTTGTAAGCTTTCGTCACTTATTGCATCTTAACCGTCCTGGAGGGGTGGATTCCTCCCTCTGTGGTCCCTTCCCAATATTTCTTCCCTTTGTCCTCTGTGGGGTTTTTAATGGAAGTTTTTCCTTGCCTGGCGGGAGGAGCAGGTTAAGGGGGTGTTGTTTGTTTCCATGTGAAATGTGAAGCACTTAATTGAGACTGCAATGTGATTAAGGGATATATAAACCAACTTGACTTGACTTAACTTGACTTTATGAGCCACCATTCACACAGTTTTCAAATTATTAATGACACATATTGAAATTATGCAATGATGGGACAGAATTCTTACATAAGTGTTCAGCTACTATTCTCTGCATAGTCTAAATATTAAAATGTATTATTTAATACACACCAATGAAGAACGCTACAATCATAACATTTGCATAGGTCCATATTTAACACAAAAGAGGCCTCATCATGACGAGGCCCACCAATAATGACTCATTACAGCAACACATTATTTAGCTGACATGCGACGTTATTGTTATTTGTAGCCAGGCCTATCCAAACCTGCAGAATACACTTTAGTTAAACATTAGTTCAGCGCCACCATGGGCAAAATAAATTGCCCCATGGCCATATTACTCTAAACACTACAAAGAGTAGTAGGCTACAAAGTAAATGGTATGTTATAGAGTGCTTACTGCACCTTTAGAAGTTGAAAACTAACATCAACTTATGACGTTCTCAACGTTGCGGCGCTCTTTGACCAGGCCAGACTTGCATAACTGTCTGGTACGGTAACCTGGCCGTGGGGATGCACGGCATGCTTCAAGACCTGACCACTGTGTACACCCGCTGACATGGTCACTGTCATGTAAGCTTACTTAGCACCAGAGCTCTGCTCTGCCCGACTATTGCCCTCAGGTTTTTCTGAGATTATAATCATGGAAATCCTGTTCGCATTAGCGTTTGCACAGCCGCCCTGATGGCGGACCAATCATCAATCAAAGTGTGATAACGTTAAAGTTTTGAAATGGTGGAAGAGGTAGATGAAGCGATAAAAACAGTTGTAGCAACACTGATTGATTAAATGCTGTCCAATAGTATCAAAATTAACCAGAGGTCTAGAGGCCACGACTGCGAACCAGTGGAGCGTAGCCAGACTGTATTCACAAAGTTTATTTGTGGTCTGGTTACCTGAAAACCAGAACTCCCTCTTCCCAATGCATTTTCAGACAAAAATAAACCCAGTTGTCCAAGATTCCTTTCCTCCATTCATATGTACGTGCTTATAACACACCATGTTCCCCCTCTAAATGTGTTTTTCTTTTGACGTACAGTAGCTTGTTAGTGTGCAGAGTGCAGTGGTCAGAAAGCAGGATACATTTAGATTAATGTAGGTACTTGGGAACACTTATCAGAATCCTGCAGAAAATACAACGTGAACAAGTGAGGTCCACCCACCTATGAATGCAATCATAATTGCTAATTGTTTTGTTTGTCATTCATTATTTCGTTTTTGTTACTTTTCATGTCCGACTGCAGGCCAAATCACCAGGTTGCCATTTGAAAGCCCTTCTATTTACATAGTAAATAGATAGTTGTTAAAAGGTGACTTCTAGAAGCACATTTGTGAGATGATTAGCATGTGGCCAGGAACAACACACAATACAAAACACATTACAGCCCAGCAGTAACTAAAGTTGCCAATGTGTCTCTGACACTTTTTCAATCTCTAAATAATGTTTGAATGATCATAGAGGTTTTATAAACAAATGATACAGTATTTTAGATATGCAGCCGACAATATTTGCCAATGGGCAAATTATTTGTTTGTACACGGTCATGGACAAAGTATAAGGGAAATTAATATCAGAAGTGTTA
Source organism: Typhlichthys eigenmanni (assembly GCA_027564635.1). NCBI lineage: Eukaryota > Metazoa > Chordata > Actinopteri > Percopsiformes > Amblyopsidae > Typhlichthys > Typhlichthys eigenmanni. Next base: position 9,411 of record JAODUK010013789.1, on the reverse strand, counting down.
TACTGGACCAAAGAGAATGTGCTTTAACAAAAAAAAAGAAGTCAACGCAGTTAATCTTTTCACAATTAAAACATTGCTAATGACATCTGAATGACAAAATTTATACATCATTAGGTATGTTAACGGATGGTTTTATCAAAACTCACTTGCAATGAAAATAATTACAGATATTACAGGAGAGAGTGGGACTAAGATAAATGTATTTTTGAAATGTTTGAAGTTTCATATTGCAATACTGTATCTCAAAATTAGGACTTTGAAACTCATTAGGACTTCAAAAGTCACAATTATGAAATTCATTATGTGATTATGTTTAAATTAATTGGTGTGGCTGAAATATACATTATCTTAAATGCATAAAAAGCAGATATGAATAAATACTAGTTTTATATAGTTTGCATAGTTTTGTCTTTTTTACTCTTACTGAATAGACCCATGTTTGGCGTACAGTATGTGTCTGTGGCTATAAGTCACCACGCAAAGCAAAATCATTTACAGCATGTTCTTAAGGTTGTGCAAATATATATGACATTATTAGGGCACATTTGGGTATAAAAAATGAGCACCACATATGGTCACTTGCAATACACTGTATTGTATTAATAACCATTAGGAGTTACCTATATTGGTGTATGATGGCATTAAGAATTGTAGCTTTAAGGGATCTGTGCAGAATAGAATAATATCTTCATGTCTACCAGGGAGGAGATTTGTCTGATGTCAGTTTTCTCAAGCCTCTTAGTTCAAAGCCACAACCCATGTCCTTTCTAACATATCTCAACAGAAACACACACACACACGCACGCACACACACACACACGCACACACACACAGGCATAGACAGGATAATGAGGTGTAGGCCTGTGTTGCCTTGTTGAGCAGCTGGGACACTGTTGACTGCCTGTGCCAACGTTCGACCCCCACCTAGCCGGCCGCTAATGGACTAATAGATTTTAAGCTCCATGGAGTTCCCTTTATTCTAAATCTCTGGGAAGAATTATGAAAATGACTCACCTATTACTGCTCTCGCACGTACATTCACTTTGTGAGTCTGTGCACCTGCACACTTCATTGCAGCTTAAAGGTGCATAATACTCTAGTGATGAAAAGCATAGACCACCTGTCTTTGACCTGGGATATCTTGCTCAGTTTTGTGTGTTCGTATGTGTCTGTGAGGTCTAGTCTATTCTGTGTGTCTATCTATCTATCTCTGTGTGTGTGCGTGCGTGCGTGCGTGTGCATGTAGCATGTATCAGTATTTAAATGTATTAGAATCCCACACTAACTCCGCGTGACCCCATGCAACTTGTTGATAGAATGCTAAGTGGTGCAGGTGTTGAGTAGTATGCCAATGTGAGCTGTTGCTATGCACTGTAGATGGTAGAAACGTCCTACTGTCAGAAAACATCTGATGAATATTGTGATAACACTCAAATAGGCACGGCACAAAGATTACCTAAGTTTTCAGAACCAATCAGTGTTTTAAATAATGCTTATTGTGACGTGAAAGGACCTGTTTAGTCTGTATAGTCATATCAGAGTCTACATTTTCACACTGGCAAACCTTTAACACTAGATGGTTCCTCTCCTACACAGCAAATACAATCCAGAAATGAAGAACCTGTTCACTCATCATATTAATTTTACTCCGCTGTACACAGCAGGTGTGATGTTGGGGTGAGGGTGAGGCGGAATTATTCAGACCGATCAAGCACAACTGAGTTAAAACTGCTTGCCTTAAATATAATTGAATTATGTGTAATAGTGCTTCATTAAAATTACATTCTGTGTTGCAGGCCTAATTAATCAATGAAGCTGGTCAAACAAATTGTATAACTATCGTGCAAACTACAAATCTACTTATACAGCACATGCCATGATCAATGCTTCTGCCTTTAATCTTGGCGCACTTGTGAATTAAGAGTAGCATATTAGCACCTTGTGGTTCATGTGCTATTGCATAAAAACTCGTATCACTTATCACTTAAAAGATATCACTTACTAATGCGAGAATCTAGGCATAATAAACTCTAGACTAAAGTCTTTACGTTTTATAGGCACTGTGAAGAGTAAAGTGTGCCTTTCACATTACCCATCATTACCATATTTGTGCAAAGCCAACATATTAACATGGATACAAGCATATGTGCTTATATATATGGGCTAATATTTTCATTAGATTGTGTGGCACATCCTATGCAGTGACGAGCATTGGAAGTCATTATGTTGCATCGCTAAAAATGTACATTATGTATATAAGAGCGATTCATAGATAACTCCTTATAGAAAAAGAAACCCCTGCCAAAGCACCATAGGATTCTGTTGCTGCCCACGAACACAGGTCTGTCTATCTTCAGTGTGGCTTGTGGTTCGCAGGCCGTGTCAGTGTGACCTGAGGGGTAGTGTGGGAGACTGCTCCCCGCTGGATGGAGGCTGTTACTGCAAGACCAACGTGGAGGGACGTGCCTGTGACAAGTAGGGATTATGTGTGCTTGTGAATGCATTTGTACACGCTAGTTGGTTTCTGTGGCGACCGGGGCACGGAGGTAACAAAAGTATGTTAGAGGAAAGGTTTCAGTATACTGTTGTCTTGCCTCTTGTCTTTTAATACACTAGAAAACAATGAATAGATAGTTTGTGGGGGGGGGGGGGGGGGGGGGTTCAACCCAGCGGGAACAACCAGCGGG